>JAJOOH010007759.1:0-11688 GCA_029582605.1 Solanum gracilifrons
CTATGTAACCTAACAACTCATAACGACCTGGGCTTAACCAATAAGAAAACTGCAAGCTTCAGAGAAATGAACAAGTTCAATATCTCACATTTCATGTAAAAGAATTCCCATTTATATGATTGTGTAAATACAAGAACAATTATTTTGCAATGTAATACTGGACCTTGAAGAAAAACTCGGAGAATTGTCGGAGTACTGAACTACTTTAACCAAGTTCAAAGAGATAATCAGATAATACTGGAAATCATAAATTCGTTTGAAAAAACTGAAATCAAAACAGAGAACTAAACAGTGATATATGGAGGAAATCCATTGATTTATTACCAGCACTACAAAGCTGACTAGCAGCATTGGACAATGAAAATGATGCATAATTCACTTGGGACATATGAAAATGAGAAAGATGACATTGGAGATCTCCAGACCAGCGAACCACATAGAGCACTCTACGAAGCAACGCCCAAATGTTGATCCTTCAAGCATTATGTGTGGTTGCAGTTCATTCTTTCTATCCCAAGGAAGTAATGGCCTTTTTATTACGTAGCTTTCTTCCTGGTTTTGCTAGGACCAATAAAGGGGGGAAAAAGAAGATAAATTCCTATTTACTCTGCCCTGCTTACCATTTCAAAGGGGGAAAAATCACTCTACCCTCTGAGATCAGTATTTAAACGGATTACCAAAATGCCTGAGTAGTGCATGAGAATTCACACCTAAAACTCGAGAAACACAAGGTAGCTGGATTTTGAATCAGGAATAAAAGTCGCAATAGTTTTTAATACCAAACAACTGATACAAATTATGTCCCATATAGCTCGTTCAGTTTTGCAGTGCCTCCGTGTTCCATTTAAAACTTTTTCTTTTGGGTAAAACCCTTGGAGAACTATTTGTTCAGTCAGTGCCTCAGTCCAAAACTAATTGGGTTGGATACATAAATTATTTGTACCTGTTATGCTCAGTTTTGAATTATTTGAGAGATCCAAAGAAGTATTGAGAAAATAAGGTAACAAATAAATAACAACAATCCATATGAACAAATCAAAGAATGGTAGTCATTGGCATGTGGTCATCCCCCTACATATTCACTATCTCGAAAAGCATATAAAATGTTAATCAAACAGAAACGAAGAGAACAAAAATTAAGTTATCCCAAAACAGTTCATCTTCTCTGAAGAAAGGAGAAGAGCTTACTGTAGTTCCCTCAGCCTCTTGTTCATTGGCAAGGTCTTGAAGAAACCAAGTGGCACTTCCACTGTCTGCTACATCCGTCTTCAGATCCAGAAGCTCAATTATCAAACTCTCATCGCGCTCAGGGTCCACAAACACCTCCTGCATTCAAACAATCAAAGTAAAAACAAATTCAAACAGAAGATTAGAAAAAAATAATGAGACACTATCCAAAATAATAAAAAAATCCATTATCTCTTCCAAGATTGAACTTTTATAAATAACAATACAAGTGTACTTTTCTTATTCAATCAAAAGTAACCAAGAACAAAGGCAACAAACCTCGTATAACTTAAACAAATAAAGCAAAGCAAATCTGAACAAAAGGATGTAACACAATCTAAAAATAAAACAATCCCAGAAATTTCATCCAAGACTGAACTTTTACAAAGGAAATTGCAAATGAGGTTGTATCATGTATAGGGGAACACGGTTTCAAGTATGTGGAGGACTGATGCGGCAACACATGGCGAGCAATAACACACTATGTAGATTGGTTTTTTCAAAAATGTCACCCCGATTCTCCAGAAGTAGTGCATTTTTGGAGATCCAACACAGGTACAGGCGTACGACAACATTTTTGGAGAGTCTAAGCAACATAGATAACAGGTTACTGCAGTCCACAGTAAGGAGCACTGAATAACACCTCGGGTACATGACAAATGAGTGCAACCCACTTCGGGGAAGATTCCGAGACCCATGTCTTGCCGTTAAGGCTCATCTAGCTCCAGAGACATGGGACCAAAAGCAGAACCACAACCGAGCAAGACAACAATAAGATAGGCTTGACAATCCACAAATCACAGAAAGTACAGAGATTCTCACTAGCAGTACACAAACATCAGAGTTTCTGACCCACTAATGTGAAACTACCACAAAAGGGTAAATTCTACAAAAAGCTACTCCCTATTATTTCTCTATAAAAAAAAACCACTAAGCCATTTTGTATTAGGGGTTCCAGAATTCTAATAAAACACTACACAGTACACATTACTTTTTCTATTGAGCTAGCATGTTTCCAATCTGTGTGCCCTTAAACCACCACACTTAAAAATTCAACTATACCAATTTACAGATAAAACAAAGGTTGGCTCAACAAACCTGATGATCAGGAACTTGACGAACATTACTAACATCCTGCAAAACGAATGAAATAGAAGCAAAACCCTTAATTAATATGAAAAAATTGCAAAATCATATAAAATTATCATTTTGAAAAGGAAAAAAAACCTGGAAACGGATAGGGAAAGTAGTGGAAACAGCGCCACCGAAGAGAGAACGATCAGCAGTAGAATCACCAGCCATATTCAAAATTCTAACTTTTACCCAAGAAAAATTCTATGTAATAAATAAAATATTATAGTAGTAAGTAGAAAGAACAAGACAAACCCAGAAAATATATACTATACTGCGATGAATTCTTCAACGATAATGCTTGCTTTTAACGCCAAATTCAAAAAAAAAAAAAAATTTAAAACAAGAAAAAATAAACTTCAACAGCTTGATTTGAACGCAAGTTCAAATTTTTGTTTACAAATTTATTTATTTTTAAAAAAAAACATAGTTGGAAAAAAAATAAAAAAATGCTAAGTTTAAATAAAAAAATAAAAAAAAGATAATATCAGAGCCAGGTTTCGATCCTGGGACCTGTGGGTTATGGGCCCACCACGCTTCCGCTGCGCCACTCTGATAATGTTGTTAATGTTTCTCATCAAAAGCTTTATATATTTAGATGGATATAAATTGTAAATTTGTAATAGAGAAATTTTGTATGCTAAAAACATTCAAGAGGATTCTTTTTTTTGCATTTTTCAAATTCTTAAATAATTTTATTTTCGAAACAGATTTGACAAATAATGTCTTCAATGTGCAAATTTCTCTTTCCCAATTGATTACCTCTTGATTGCAAGATCAAGAACTCAAACACTCCAACATGATATTTATTTTTTATTTTTTTGAAAAGATCATTGACCAATCAACGAAGTAAAAAAAAAGTCACCTTACAATTGAAGGAGAAATTCGTTGCAGATTTAAGAGGAAAAGAAATTAAGGCCTCATTTGTTTATGCTTAATGAAGGTTTGAATCTAAAGGTTCAGATCTTAGTCATCAAGTTTGTTTATTTTCAAGGTCTGAATCTTAATGATTTAGTGCGTTTGTTTTTCTTATTTTACAATCACTTAATGAGTTTGAATTATTAAGATCTATAACAAAGTTTTAACATTATTAAGATGTCTATTTAAGAATTTCTTACAAATATGACTGTTACCACTACTCAATCTTCTTTCACCCACCACGTATAACCATCATTTCAACCACAACTATTCACCACCACCTACCATCCTCATCCCAACCACAACCACTACCGTCAATCACCAAAATCAATTTTCATCACTATTAGCCATCATTTGCAATTGTACCATCAACCATTGCTGCATCCACTAATTACTATCAATAATTACCATAATTAAGTCAACATTATATATCGCTACCGTTGTCATCATTCATCACAATATACAACCATTAGATATCAATGTCATTTCACTACTAATTATTAGTCGCCAACAACAACAACTATAGTTAATCACTACTGTTAACCATTATACCATAAACTACTATCCACAATCACTATCATTAGTCAACATCATCTCAAATTGACTCATACAATCACCATCGTTAATCATCACAATTGTCAATTATCATATAAAATTTTAAAAATATTTTATAGATATAATATTAGATCTATTTTATACTTAAAATATTTGTTATTTTTTAAATGAAGAAAAAAATTATATATTCAGATTTCGAGAAAACAAACAATCTAAACTATTTAATAATCAAATCTTAATGCAACAGCTTACAAACTCGGATCTCTAAATCTTAATATGTATCTTAATATTCTGATGAAAATTCAAATTCAAATATCTTAATCTTAATAAAAAGAAATGAGGCCTTAACATTCAATTTAATTACAACAAAAACAAATAGCTTTGAATTCAGGTATAAAAAATATGTATATAATAATTTATTTTCGAACATGCATGTACAAATCTGATATTACTAAGAAGAAATTATCAAAGAACATAAAAATTAGCATCAGAGTATTATTAATAACTCCCTCCGTTCTATATTAACTGATTATTTTATTTTTTACATGTATATTAAGAAATCATAAATAAGAAGATAAGTTTACTAATTTACCTCTTAAAAAACTTCTTGAGAATTTTACAAACAAATGTGAACACTTACAAAAAAAAATTAATTACAAAGATAATATAGAAAAAAATTAATTAATGTTTTCTTAATTTAATAAGGTGGACAACTAATATGAAAATACGATATTTAGTAAAATGATCAACTAATATGGGATCGGGGGAGTAGGGGTGCTAGTGGTTTGGTTTGGATCGGTTATTGGTTAAAACCAAAACCAAACCAATCTAGTCGGTTTTTTAAATTTCTAAAACCAAACAAATAAAAACCACCGATTTGGTTATTGTCGGTTTGGTTCAGTTTTTCTGATTTTTTCAATTTGAAAGTAATAATTTTTTTGAGGACATACATATCTCGATAAACACAAATTAGTACATGAACAATCCACAAGAAAGCTATTGTCGGTTCAATTAAGCAATACTAAAGTTATCATTCCACGAACAAAGTGATTCAATTAAGAGAAAATGTGACTATCTTATGTGATGTAGGGTAGGTAAAAACTAAAGTAATGAATTTTGATGGACTTCGACCAAGAATTGTAATGGTTAGGCTAAAATATAAGTGTTAGACTTGAGAAAATGGTAAAGTTAAATACTTAAGTTAATCAAAATTTAACAAAATATTTATATTTTATTTATGTATAATATATAAATAATTATAAAACTTATATATCTAATTTATCGGTTCAATTTAGTTATTTTTGTTGTTATTTTTTTTAGTAAAATCAAAATAAAACCAAATAGTATCAATTTCCAAAATTTAAAACCAAACCTAATCAAATCAAATCAAATATCAAAATTTAAATTGATTTAATTCAAACTGCAATTTAGTTTGATTCTTTTAACCATAATCATGAACAACCCTACAAGTGAGTAATTGATTGAATTGAAACGAAGAAAAAATTATTGAAGCTTAATACAACTCATACTATTAGTGAAGATTAATGTGAGAGAAAATAACTCTATAATTAAAAGTTTTGAACACAAAGAAACTTAAATAAATAGCTTTATGGTGACACGTATACGACAGGTGTATCCTATTTGAGGTGTAAGGTTGCAAAAAATTGAGAAGACATAATACATATAAACATGACCATTAACTTGACGTTTGCTGGTAATTATGACCCTTAATTTTTGTTGTACACAAATAAAAACTTAAACTTGTATAAAATTAAATAAATACACATTCATCCTACATGATAATTTTGTGTCCTATGTGGCGTCCTACATGTATTATGATTTATGCCATGTAAGACACGTGTGTCTACTTGTTCAATTTTATACAAGTTTAAGTGTCTACTTGTGCACACTCAAAGTTGGAGGGCTTAGTTGTCTGTTGAAGCCAAGTTAAAGGTCATGTTTATGTATTATGCCAATTCCAAGTTTTCATAATACCCCTTATCATTGTTTAAATTGGCTTAAAAATTGGTCAAAATTTAATTTTAAGTTATTTTTAATTTCTGGGAGCATTTGACAAAATAAAAAATAAATTTAAAATGACTTAAAAAAAGTTAAAAGTTAAAAATTAATATTTCCCTATTTTATATTTTTAACTTGAAAATTACTAAAATTTGATTTTTTAAAAATTATTTTTAAAAAACTATTTTTTTAAAGTTAAAGTGAAATGGGCTCTAAATCTACTTTTTAATCAAAAGAAATAGCCATTAGTTACTTACTAGTTAATTTGAGAGGTAGCTTAGAATTTATTAAGATTTTTTATTTACTATTTAAGTATTTCATTCATTTTTAAATAAGTTGTACTTTAATTTTTTCATTTTACTTCAAAATAGTGGTTCATAAATTCTAAGAAGATTTTTGTTTTTTTCTTCCAATTTTATCCTTGTTTAAATAAATAAAATTTTACATAATTTTTTTTAAAGATATCTGACTAACGGCAAGTGAAAGAAAATCCCTTTACTTTTTTAAGAGTATACTTTTTAAATGGATATATTCAAATTACAAAAAAAAATCTATGTGATTTTTTGAATATGCTTGTATCTATCACTTTTGCTTTATTGATTAGATTCCTCTAAAAAATATTGATATTCATATCGAAAACAAAAAATATTGTAATTCAAATTATAAAATATAGAAATGATTCAGATTGATCGGAACAAATTGATGCATCAAATAAATAAAGTTGGATGCAATGTCCATCCCATAAATGAAATTGATATTTACATATAAAAATAACATTGGACATTTATTTATAGATTCATATCAAATGTTGTATCTATCTTTATTCTATTCCAAAAGCAATTCTATAACTATAAGTCTACAATAAAAGAAATAGATAAATCTTTTTATACACTTCTATCTATCACGTATTTTGAAATAAATAGAATAATTAATTAAAATTCATGAATTAGAAGCAATGATTTTACTATAAAAATAATTGAAATTTTCTTTTATTACTATAAATATACTCTTTGATATAAAAATAATAAATCAATGCATATACCTCTTCTTCTATTTCAAGTTTTCTTTCAAAAAAATCTTAACCCAATTGGTTGGATTACTTTTACTTATCACTCAATCTTGCTCTTTATTCTTCTTCCTCCCCCTCACCCCACCATTTTCATAACCCTAGTTCTCAAATTTTGTGCTTTAAAAATCTCAACTTTTTTCAAGAAAACATCATCTCATAAATCTCTGTAATCTGTTTTCTTGATTTTTCTTTATCTGGGTTGTATAAAATATACCATTAAAAGGGAAATCTTGAATCTTTAGTGCTTGTTTTGTGTTAAATTCCATCAGAATTGATAGATTCACCATTATTATAGCTTTAGTTCAGCTTTTCTTTTTCTGGTTTTTTTTTTTTAAGATAGAAATTGGATATAGAATGAGTAGTAATCAGAAAAAGAGGAATTTTCAGATAGAGGCGTTTAAGCACAAAGTAGTGGTTGATCCGAAATATGCAGACAAGACTTGGAAAATACTGGAGTATGCTATTCATGAGATTTACAATCACAACGCCAGTGGCCTCAGCTTTGAAGAGCTTTACAGGTCTAAATTAATTTCATTTCTTAAATTGTCTATTGATACAGTAGGAGATTGCTTAAATTGACTGCTTAACTTGTAACTTTGGATGAATCCTCTAATTCTGGATTAGTTGGGTATGCCTGCCATAAAGGTGGTTCCGCAGAATCCAGTAGCTTTGGCTGAAATTTTTTAAATCCGTGTTAAGAAATCACTAAATATGTACAAAAAAAATTAAATTTAGAACCTAGTTGTTAGCACTTGAGGTCATTGTTCTACAATTCAGAATTCATAAAGTTTAAATCCTGAATCTCCCTGTCTAGTGTGAAGCACTATATCAACACCCCCTATGTAGTGTTAAATGTATGGGAATGAGCTCAGAATAGAGTGGGAATGTTTAGAGAGAATTTAAAAGCCAATTCCAACTAGCTTGTGATTGAAGCATCACCTAGTTTCTTGTTCAGTTTCCTCCCCTTGTTAGTACCTCAAGTTTCTTTAAGACTGAGAATGTGGAGAAAAAATATAGATCCAATTAATGTTTGGCAGATGTATGCAACAAGTTGTGGCGTAGTCAGAAATTTCGCGAAGGGTGTTCAAACTTTGGATAGTTAATTGAAGTCCTGGGCTCCGTGTAAACTTTGTGCACACCCTTGCCATTGAGCTAATGTTTTATATTGGTTCTAAGGGTGTTCAAAATGCTACATATACCAATATAAAGTAAGATTTGACCTCTATATTGTGTAATTTTCCGGTGAAGGTGGTTTGGCTGACCACCCTGGAATTACTGTAGCTCTGCCCCTAGCATCAACCTACATTATTTGGTTGTAATGAAACTGTGGACAGGGAAATGCTTGCTTGTCTTCTTGATTGGTATCTAGGTGCTTTTTTGTCATTTTGTTTGATCTTTGTGCTTATCCTAAAAGAAAGGTTATCCGACATCTTTGTCGTGTTTGATATATCATAGATCACAGAAATCGATGTGTTATATCTTTGACAACACAAACTAGCCTCTTTGTCTCTCTATTATGATACCTTCTCTCTTCTCAATTTTAGATTCGATTGTGACAAAGACAAACAATTAATGTTATTTCTGCAATTCACTGCATGAGTCTTTTGAAGGTATTCAAACAATTCTGTCTTAAAACAAAAGTGATCAATGTAGAAATTTGTGATGCACTTCTATTCTTGCTACTATTATTTCTAATATTTGAACATCGTGTATATATGATTATATATTTTTATTTTCTTATTGGTTAAACCGAAAATCGATTAATCGAAAACTAATAATAAATATCTTACTAGTTTGATTATCGGTTTAGCGTGTTCACAAACCGAAAACCGATAAATTAAACCTACCGATGCACACCGGTACCTCAATATGCCTGATTTTATATATACTATCGTTGTTGAAACTGATTAAATGATTCTAAAACTTTTACCCAGCCATTGATACTTGACCTAATCAAGTTTTCTTTCCTCATTTGTCTTTTTCATTTAAAAGATAATTCGAGCCTATAGGAGCTTAGGTGATTCATTCTGGGGTTACCTTGGCCATCTTTAACTACAACTAAGATGTGTAATTTTCTAAATGCAAGACCACATGCAAAAGTAGCCCCTAACTGCGAGGTTGTAAAATCTGCGTTATGCTGGAAATTTTTTTGTTAAAAAGAGTTCCTGAGTTCTGGAGACTAGACTAACAAAAGCCTGTTATTTAAGCGGAGAAGGATAGAGAGGCCGACCCATTAGCAACCGAGTTTCAAACCATGTGCCAGCTAATCATAGGAGATTTATTGTTCTTTTAAAAAATTGCAAAGAACTTTGTAAGTGGAGCCAGAAAGGGTGATACGTTCTTGAAGCTTTAGACCGTAATGATGCTAGAAATACCAGCCTATAGCATTGCACAGTGGTGAAACTATATATAACAGAGTGTGGAATTAGAAAATAATCCAGTAATCAGATAGAATGAAAATGAATGGTTCAAATGCTCATAAAAGCAAAAGTTGCTTTTCCACTGGACATACTTTAACAAACTTGAGCAGTAAAATCATACTCTTTAATGACTTCGCTGTGCTGGTATAATGTTGTAGCGAAGTGAACACTAATCTTCTTCTGTTCTGTATGCTGTGCATACATAGCAAAGTTTTTTATGATTTTTCACGTAAATTAGTGTAGTACTGATTTGTCCAAACAAATTCGTTGTGGTATAGCCTTTTGTGAACCACAGACCAATCTCGAACCTTTATGGCTTTTACCATGAAGAGAATTTGAGCTTTACAAAAGACAAAACTATTTTTCCCCCTTCTATACTCTTCTTACTAATCAAGAAATTGAAATTTTTGAGTCTGATTTAACATGTGAAAATTGATTATAAGGAATATATGTCAACTTCCATGATCAGCTTGTGTAAATCAATGTTTTCTTTTCATCAAGTTGCACATCTTGTCAGATAACCTTCCTTCCTTACTGATTTTTTTGATAATAAAAGGGAGCTGGGAACTGAAATCGTTCTACTCTAATTGAGTCCAAGTTATTCCAATACTACTTCGCTCATAAATTAGTATTTTCCTGTTAAGGTCAATTTGGCAATGTGAAACTAGGGGTTATCGCTTTACGAGTGAAGTCATGTGCTTTAGAGAAGTGTGCACTTGAAGTGCAAAGTGCTATCAACAAGAAGTGGTTAGTTTTTGGAATCTCAGTTCTGAGGATTTGTATTAATGTCTGTGTTATCGTTTATTAAATGCTGAAATTAGTTGTTTTTTTATGACTGTGGTGTACGTACCAACTTTTACACACCTCGACTAATTTTATGGGATACCCGCCACCTCCCACAAACAATAGAAACCAGGCAACTTTGTTCGGCTAGGACAGATGTGATGCTGGTGTTTTTGTCTCTTTGTCTCTGTTGGAATTTGAACCTGAGACCTTATGGTTCTCAACCCACTTCATTGACCACTAGGACACACCCTTGGGTGTGATGAAATTAGTTATATTACAACTGGATGATTATAGTGCTGAATCTATACGTGTTTAGTATTTCACTTTAAAAACACTGCACTAAACCCTAATCATGGAGACACTGTACTAAGGTAAGTGTAAATACTATATCTTATATAGATATTTCTAGATTCAGAAACTCAAAAGCTAAAAGAGTTTTGATTAGAGTCTCAATTTTTTTTTAAAAAGAGCTTTGATTAGTCTCAATTGTAGCAGGTAAGTTCTTTAATTTTTCTTTTTTGGGGAAAAACTTATGATCTTACAACCTGTTAGGTGGCCAATTATTACAAAATAAAATACAATTCCATTTCTATGGTGATGGTTGCTATCTGGATTCAGTGTCACTATTTCAGGATGCATTCTATTTTGTCGAAATGACAAGTTTTCATTCATTTGTCAAGCGGGGAAAAGTTTCAATCCATTGAAGGATGGAATCAAGAATAGACTATGAGTATGAGGTGTCCTTTCTATCCTCGGCCTTCTCCTGAATTCTTTGCTCTGAATCGCGACCAGATAACCATTGACCCTTCCCCCACCAATTCTCCTCAGCTGCCCCTACTCCCCCTTGACAGTTAGTTTCCTTCCCCTCCCTTCGAATGCTCTACTAGTCTCTTTTACTCTTGGATTTCTTCCTACTAACTCTTTCCATTCCTCTAAATCTACCTCACCTTGATATCGTTTGCTGCCTTTTTCTCTCCTATATAAAAGTTCACAGTTTTGTGTTCCAGTCATTTATACTATTTTCATTTCATTCAAACTCCATCACCAAGCTCTGGAATGAAATGGTTCTGGTGCATCAAAATTCACTTGTGTAGTAATCCTAGAACAAGATGAGTTGGGCGTGGAGTTTGAGATTACTAAAGTATCATAATTTTAAGCTCACAATCCATCTGCCATAAAGGTTATTCAATGTGTAATTACTAGAAAAGCTAATAAGGAAATTCCACACAGAGATGATAAGCTGACGTCTGAACATACTTATTATTTGCAAATATTTCATTATTCGTAAATCAATATTTGTTTTTCAATTGAAATTGAAATTGAAATAGATAATTTAAAGTCAAAAAGCTAGTTTGAGGAGTATCTCCAAGTGAAATAATGATTTTAACCCATAAATCTATGCCCCCCACCCCCCCCCCCCCCCTCACACACACACCCCAAGTGAAATTCATGTCCAAACACAATTCATCAGCTTCCAAATACTTTTTTCAACTTCAATGACCAAACTGGCTTTGTCAATAAATCCAGGCATCTATTTTACAGCCTACCACGCCTCTAGGCCCC
>JAJOOH010007760.1:0-10414 GCA_029582605.1 Solanum gracilifrons
AGAATAGGAATAGGATTACACAACCTTATTAGAATAGGAATAGGTTCATACAATTCTATTTAGAATAGGAATAGGAATAGGAATAGTAAATAGTATCCTACTTGGTAAAGGATTGTATTCTAGGGTCTATAAATAGGGTCTCAATGTAATAATGTAAACAACAACTCAATAATATTCTTCTCCTCTATTTCTCACATGGTATCGAAACCTCTACAATCTTGGTAAACAATCAAAGAGCTTCCGCTGCCGGCGGGCGGCTATTATCCATATATGCCGCCCGTTCGGCCAACGATTATGTTAGCAAAAGTTGGGTCACCGTGTATCCTTCCGGTGATTATTTTCTCATATCTAATTTGTGTAGCACCGTGCCATCATTCCAGTGACTACTCTCTTATATCTAATTTGTGTAGCACTGTGCCATCATTCCGGTGACTACTTTTTCATATTTAATTTGTGTAGCACCGTGCCATCATTCCGGTGACTACTTTTTAATATATAATTTGTATAGCACCGTACCATCCTTACGATGACTATCTTTTTTTGCATATTTGATTTGCGTAGCACCGTGCATCTCTCCGGACTACTTTTCATATTTAATTTGTGTAGTACCGTGGATTTTTTCGAACTATTTTCTCATCTCTGAGTTGCATAGCATCATGTGTCTTTTCGGTGACTCCTCAAATTTGATTTGCATAGTTCCATTCTTTTTTCCGGTGACTCCTCAAATCTGATTTGCATAGGGTTGTGCCATCATTCCAACCCCACCCGTATAATTTTTCTTTTTCAGTAGGGTCGTGCCATCATTCCGACCTTGCCCATATTATTTCTCTTTTTCAATGGGGTCGTTCCATCAATTCGAACTATCCTATATAATTTCTATTTTCTAGTTAGGTCGTGACATCATTCTGACCCTACACATAATTTTATTTCTTAGATTGTGACCACTTTTAGCCATCAAATCTATTACTCCGGCATATGAGCATGTTTTGACCAGTTTTTTGCTGACTTTTTAAATATTGACTCATCTATTGATTCCAACATGATCCATATACTTATACTAAATTTTGAGCACTTTGTTGCTCAGGGGGAGTTTAGTAGCTTTGTATGTCGATTATGTGAGTCACTCTATGGTTTGAAACAGTCTTTGCAAGTTCGGTTTGGAAATTTCAACACTATAATTTTAGTAATTTTATCACTCTTGTTTATCGGCATTATGCATCAAATTCAGTATTTTATGAGAAGATTAAGCACATTGAGATTGAGATTGATTGGCATTATGCATCAAATCCAGTATTTAATGAGAAGACCAGCATATTGAGATTGACTGTCAATTTTGTGAAGTCGATTGATCAACTTTTAGATCTCACCAAGCCACTAATTGGTCCTCGTATTGATTACATATGTAACAAGCTAGGTACATGAATTGTATGCACTAGCTTGAGGGGAGTGTTTTTTTTTGTTTTTTTTTTTATTTTTTTTTGAGAAGGTAACAGTCTTGTATTATATTCCAAAAAATCAAACCTGCCACAACTTGTTACCGGTTTACTAATTACAAATAAAAGGAGAGTATCAGGAAGATCTCCAATCCTAAATAAACAAAAATTACAAGGTGCCTAAAGCATTCATTACTGATTCTAGATCTTCAATATACTCTTGTTTACACCAAAAATGAAATAAAACCAAGCAATTCATCTTCATCTTCTGGATGCTGTTACTTTTGTTCTGGAAGCATCTGAGGTTCCTCGCTTTCCACACAGACCACCAGATACAGGTGGGGATGATCTTCCATCTTTCTTTATGACCAGAAATGTAGGCAAAGCTACTCCATATCTTCAGGGCCTGGACAATATTTCTTGGCATCACCCAAGATAGGTCCTTCGAATTGATGAAAATGCTCCACAAAATATTAGTGATCCTACAGTGAAGAAAGAGGTGATTGACTGTTTCAGCCTCTTCTCCACACAGGAAACATCTAGGGCTCAGTTGGATACCCCTTTTCATGAGGTTCTCCTGAGTCAAAACAGCCTGCTTTGCTAGTAGCCAAGTGAAGCAGGACACTTTAGGAGGTATTTTAACTTTCCAGATAAGTTTCCATGGCCAGCCAGTAACCTGATGGGTGAAAGAGTTGAGTTTTTTGTAAGCTTCCTTCACACTAAAATTTCCGTTGCAGTTATGATTCCAAAACAATCCATCTTGGGAGGTAGAGGTTCCTTTGAATTGTTCAAGGATTCCAAAGAAATCTACTAGTCTTTGGATCTCCCAATCATTTAGGGGCCTTTGTAGTATGTATGGTCTCTGATATGTAAGTTTCTGACAGCTATTTGTGCTTTAGATTTGAAGAGTTGGAAGATTTACTTTTGTTCTAGCTAGGTTGATGGCTCTGCTGCTAAATGAGGTTTGGGGAGTAACTTGTTTCCTAAATGTTGCCATTATGTTTGAGGACACTTCCTTTTTAACATCTAGGAAAAGCTTAAGTGGTATGCTTGCAGGCGCTTTTAGGGAATTGCGACAGGATGAAGACATCCAGTAACCATTGGCCAAGATGTGTATTTTGCTGGATTGTAGGTAGCTAGGGATCCTAATAGTAGAACCTAAAGAAGTGAGATGTTACAACTTTTGTGCCAAGTCTGCCCTTTGATAAAGGGCGCTAGAGAGTTTTGTGTTTCAATGTCCTGTGCTCTTTCAAAAAGTGAATCGCTTGACCTTCATCACCTTGATCTTTCCTTGCATGTTTTTTCTTGATTGATGCCTTGAAAACATTGTCTTCACAAGGAAAAAGAGAAGGTTGGAAACTTTGTGGTGGTATAGCTAGTTTTATACTATTTTTTTGGTCAATTCATACTATTAACAAGAATCCCATTAGGACCTATGGTCTATGTATGTGTGTTTACTCGGGAGTTAAAAGATTTGGTGCGTGGATGAATGGTAGTTGCAACCGCATAGTTATTATGTTGGTGAAAACTTTTAATGTTACAAGTGCTATGGCAGTGTCATCCTTCTGAGTGTAAAGCAACACTTTTTTACCAAAATGAAAATTCTCCTGTGATATAATGTATACTGCAAAAAGATTTAATGTAATTATATTCTTCTGAGCCTTCTAAGAGGCTAAATCTTTTAGAATAAAGGCTTATAGAGCATGATTTTCCTTTCAGTCACTTTGCATGTCTGACAACATAATCTTGTCGTTTAGCATGTTAAATTGGGTTAGCCGATAAGGATATGAACACTTGCTTTGAACTCTATAAAGTCATCTACTTTCCTTCCATTTCTGCAATTCAGGTAGTGCTGGTGATGTCTTGGAAGATGATCCTGTTGGGAGGTTAAAAGTTTTTGTATATGAGCTTCCCAGCAAATACAACAAGAAAATTCTTCAGAAAGACCCACGATGTCTCAGTCACATGTTTGCTGCAGAGATCTATATGCATCGTTTCCTCTTATCTAGCCCTGTACGAACCCTTAATCCCGAGGAAGCTGATTGGTTCTACACCCCTGTTTACACCACTTGTGACCTGACACCAAATGGCCTTCCTTTACCCTTCAAGTCACCACGAATGATGAGGAGTGCAATACAACTTATTGCTTCTAACTGGCCTTATTGGAATAGGACAGAGGGCGCTGATCACTTCTTCATTGTCCCACACGATTTTGCTGCTTGTTTTCATTATCAAGTGAGAATAAGTTTCCTCTCTCTCTCTACACTTTCTTTTTTATTCTCTTTCTGACACACACAAACACAGATTAATGGATATGCACATCCAACTTATCTTTTAAATGTATTTCGCTAAAAAGGTAGTGGAGATCCTAAAGGATTACTCACAATTTCTTATTTCTTAACTGTAAATTTCCATCATTACTTAAGGACTGAGAGTGAGTGGTTACATCTGATCACTTCATGCAATTGCAGGAGGAAAAAGCTATTGGGAGGGGAATTCTTCCGTTGCTCCAGCGTTCAACTTTAGTTCAAACTTTTGGACAAAGAAATCATGTGTGTTTGAAGGATGGTTCAATTACAATTCCTCCCTATGCTCCTCCACAGAAAATGCAATCCCACTTCATCCCTCCAGATATTCCGCGATCCATCTTTGTTTACTTCCGTGGCTTGTTCTATGATGTAGGAAATGATCCAGAAGGTGGTTATTATGCGAGGTATCCTCATGTCTCATGTCTATGATTAAACCACATTTGATTCTACATGCTAGAACTTAAATTGATTAAGACAACTAACTTCCCTAAGAAGTCATGAACGGTGATCACCAAGTAGATTGAGTCATTGAGATGTTAAACTGAATTGCTAGAATTATCACTGGGACCAAGGTGTTTCTCTTCCCTGAAGAGATCGATAATTTTTTTGGGAAAAGTGCAAGTATCCCGCTGTTACTACTCTCTCAGAAAAGAAAAGAAAAAGAAAGCATAAGTACCCCATTGAACTTGAGTTGGACTTTGAGTTACATATGCGATCTTTGTGGGATCCTATTACCCCTGAACGTTTTCAAAGTGGAATATTTGCACCCTTGAGTCATGACGCGGCACAAAAGTGTGCTCTCTCTCTTTGAAAGGTATGAGAGGGGAAAAAATAAGTTCAAACCATCACAATTATTTGCAGCTTATTAAATTTCATTACAACTTAAACTGACAAAAAAATATTTTCTGTTCCTTTTCTTTTTTGACAAATCCATTGGTGAACCACCATATCACCACTCACCCTCTACTGCAAGAACCACCACCACCAGAAAGTCCTTGTCATTCCCTTCTCCTCTTCTCTGGTTATTCCTTCATCCCTCTTGACTCATCCTCTCTCTCTTTCTATTTGTAATTCCAAGGAGATCACATAGGTACCCTCTCTATCTCTAAAGCTTCTCCCCTTAAGTTCCTTCATCATCCACTGGTGAACCATGCATATTTTCCTTTATGAAAAAAGGAAGGTGAACCCAGATTAATTCTTGTTAAGGGGGTTTAGTTTAAAGGAACCACACAAAACAATTTCTCTGTGACGGAGAAGAGCGAGAGGAAGAAAAGAGTAGTAGAAAAAGAAGAAGGGAAAGGAAAGGCCAAGGAAGAAGCCATTGAAAAGTCAGTCCGTTTTGTTTACGAAGAAGAACAAAAATAAAGAATTGTAAGGTTGAGAAAGAACAAATTAAAGGATAGGGTGCATGCCATGTTAGGAAAGTGCGCAAGTTTAATAACAATCTTCAAGCACAAACATAAGTTGAGGATCTACTTTTTTTAGATTGCAGCAACTGAAGCAAAGGAGGAGTGTTGAAATTTTCTTAAGTTACAACTACATTTTTTTAGCACACAATAAGCTGCTTAGTTTTAGGGTGAATCTACTTTTTTAAATTTAAAATTTCTATTAAATTTTTTAGTTTGTCGAGATATTTTAATTTTTTGAATTTTTGTTATGCTGATTTTTTGCAAATTATGTTTTCAAGTTGCCTATTTAAAGTTCGATGCTTAATAAAATTGTAGAGACAATTTCAATCACTACTTTCGACCTCTTTGTTGCACCATCTCTTAAAAAACAACAGGATTTGTATGTATTATCCCTATCTTAATCATTGAAAAGATATTTTCTCCTTCCTCTCCATTTCAATGACAACATATTTATGGACAAAAGTTCATATATTTTATTGTCTCTTTTTTTTTTTTTTTGAAATTGGTAACATATTATATTCGTCAGCACCCTAGAAAAGGCCTGGTATATTATATCTATAGATACAGCCCGAACAAAACTTACAAAGAGGCTAAAAAGTCTAGTAATGATTCAACATCATCAACTACTGTTCTTTACACAGAAAATAAAGAAGAGAAATACAGGAGCGCTTGATCGTCTGGATTGAACTGCCCCTGCCTTCAAAATATCTTGGATTCCTTTCTATACGAATTGTCCGCCACATGCAAGCTGGAACAATCTTCCACCACTCTTTGTGACAAGTTTCTCCTTGTATATTGTTCCAACTACATATTAGGTCAAAAGTACTCTGGGGCATCACCCAAACAATTTGAGCAAGAGCTGCAAAAATTTGTCATAGCTGTCTGGTAATTGAACAAAGCAAGAAAAGATGGCCATTGGTTTCAGCTTCCTGATGGCATAGAAAGCACCTAGAACATAGCTGAAAACCCTTTGTTTGACGTTTATCATGAGTGAGACAAGCTTTCCGTAGTCCGTACTACTAACCAATTAAAGCATCTTTTTCTTTTTGGAAATGGGTTGAATATACCCCCTTAGCTTTCGTTTATTGTTCAAATCTATCACCCATTTTACTTTTTGGCCTTACTTTGACAGAAATGACACGTGGCATCGCCAGCGTGAAAGAAGCAACCCAACGCTAAATTACACATCCCCGATCCATAACCCATCAGACCCCCACTCCACATTGAAACATATGCCAATGTGACATAACTTGAACCCATGACCTAAAAATAGCAAAAGACCATCTTCAGAGGGATGGACCACCGGACACAGCACCATCACTGAGAATCTTTTATCTCCTCAATTGCCGGTGATCTCTTTATTCTCTTCTTCGCTTTTTTCTTTTAGATTTTTCTCCAAAACAACTTCATAGAACTCACAAAAAAGTTGACTCTCCCCTTTCTTGCCTCATTTGTTTTAATTTCTCAAAGACAACTTTTGGACCTCTCAAAAATACATCTAATAGAGAACCACCAGGAAGAGGTAAATAGCAGAAATATCGACAACTAGAATTCCTGTTGAAAAGGTAAATAGCTATTCTTCAAATTCTAGAAATATCAGCAGAAATTTCATTTGCCCTTTTGAAAACCCAAATCCTTAGATCTTACTGATCTTTCTTTATCATGGTGGAGGTTGGGATGAATCAGTGAAGAAGGTGATGGTGATTGGTGAAATCACCGTTAAAGAAGATTCACAAGTTAAAGAACTGCTGGGTTCCTTGGTAAATCAGGTTTGAGGTTAAAAAAGTGAATCTTCACTTTGTGAGTCGAAAAATCCGAGCTACTAAGCGTAGGAAATTCTGTTTGTGCTTCTATGTTTGAAAATTCGAAATTGAAGAATTTGATAGTACTTTGTTGTTGGAAAGTTGAGCATTAATCCAATGGTTGCTGTTGATAATGGAGCTTGCGAATATCACTGTGAACTTGGAGTTCTTTGAGCTTGAATTGTCTATCTTGAAATTTTTTTAAGCATTGTTGCTTGAAAATTGGATCGTGGTGTTGTGTGCGCTTAAATCAAAGGAGATTAACTATGGCATGTTGGAAGAATTTGGTGCTAATTTTGAGGACCACCATATTTGGTCATTTCCATATTTTGGAGGAAGGAACTTCCGTTGTTTGGGGTTTTTAATTTGTGTGGGTGAGGGGTGTATTAATTTGGAATGCGGGAGTCTGATGGGTAATTTAGTGTTGGGTTAGTTCTTTCACTCAGATGCTGCCACGTGTCATCTCCGTCAAAGTAGGGGAAAATTTAGAACCTTGCCTAACGGCAGGGGATAAAAATAGCTAAAAAGTATAACGGGGGATAGACTTGAACAATAAATGAAAGTAGAGGGGTATGTTAGACATTTCCCATTTTCTTTTTCTTCAATTTGTTTTATTTGTAAAGTGATTGTCTTCAAATAATGGTGCTGATAGTTAAAGTATACAAAGTTGTTAAGAATAATTTGAAGTAGAATAATATCTACTTTTCTGTGATAATTGTATTAGTTATAGTTCACTTGTCAAGCTGTTATCATGGAAATTTTGTATAGCATTAAATCAAATGGTAGTACACTGCACCCATCCTCTTGAAATTCTAGATATGCCTATGCTATTACCCCTAAACTAGTTCCAAGTGATATTAATACCACTTTTTGAGCCCATGTGGCATAGATAGTGTGTGAGTGTCTAAAAAAGTGCATGAAATGAGGAAAGGTAAATTGTTTAACAACATTTCTTTCATGTGAAAGATTTCAACTTTCTTTGTTTTAATTCTATTTTTCTTTTGTTCTTTTTCTCATCTTGGCTCCTCCTCCTACCTGCTACTTTTCTTCACTGGAAATTATGCCCAGCATAAATCCACCAGAAATCTTTCCACCACCCACCCTTTCTTCTGCATTACCCCCACCAGTGTCCGCATTAGTCTCTTGGGGTGGTAGTAATTCCATTCCAAGGCAACCTACCCCCGGAAAGTTGAAGTGTACTGTAGAAGATAAAAGATGACAATTTGATGGGGGTATTTATATATTGTCTAATATAGAAAGGAAAGAAAAAACAAGTTTTTAATGTAAATAATATGTAGAAGCGCTTGTAAAACACCACCAAATACTCAATTGGTTATTTATGCCATGCCAGAGTTTAGGGTGATATATTATTCCACTTCAAAATATTTCAAATGAGTAAAAGGAACCCCACAAAAGTCTCGAGTGTAGCTGAAAATCCAACTTAAGTTCGGGAAAACATTTTAATTTTCTTTGTTGACCTCCCTAAAAATCAAGTAGTATGCTTTATGACAAGGTACCTGATGCTTATTTATATTTTCAGAGGTGCCCGGGCAGCAGTGTGGGAGAACTTTAAGGACAATCCTCTCTTTGATATTTCTACGGAGCATCCAACTACCTACTACGAGGACATGCAGCGAGCCATCTTTTGCTTGTGCCCACTTGGGTGGGCACCATGGAGCCCAAGATTGGTTGAAGCAGTTATATTTGGATGCATCCCTGTTATCATTGCAGATGATATTGTCTTGCCATTTGCTGATGCAATCCCCTGGGAAGAGATTGGTGTTTTTGTAGCCGAGAAGGACGTTCCAAATTTAGATACTATTCTCACTTCTATTCCACCAGAAGAAATATTGAGGAAGCAGAGATTGCTTGCCAACCCTTCAATGAAACAAGCTATGCTGTTTCCACAACCTGCTCAATCAGGTGATGCTTTCCATCAAATTTTGAATGGACTTGCTCGTAAACTGCCGCATGACAGGAGCGTTTACTTGACGCCTGGGGAGAAGATCTTAAACTGGACTGCTGGTCCAGTTGGTGACCTAAAACCTTGGTAGAAAGATGATTGCAATCACTAATTCTTGGCTTTCAACCTTAATGCCGTGTCAAGGTGTGGAATTAATGTGAAGTGTAAAGAATCTTTTGTTGATAACAACATCGACAGGATGCAACATGTTACGAAATCTGAAGGTGGAGGGCTTGCTGTAGTTCTGGAAAGACTACACATTCATTTTTGGAGCTATATGGTTTGTTGTACAAACAGCTATGTTGGTTCCCTAGTGTACACTATAGTCATGTGTGCCACTAACATTGTGTTATAAACTCATTACACGTTGTATTACTCCCCATTTAGTGTCATAATACCAAGTTATGTTACACCTTAATCATTTCGATAAGGTAACTTTTTCTGTTGGTGCAGTGTTTATTGTGATCGCGATGGCCAATCTGCGATCACACCAATACATACAATAAAAATAAAAATAATATATACTATGTAATCTCACAAGTGATGCCTGAGAAGGATAGAGTATACACTAACTTATCCCTACCTCGTAAAGATAGTGACATTATTTCAATATACCAAGCTATGTTACACCTTAATCATTTCGATAAGGTAACTTTTTCTGTTGGTGCAGTGTTTATTGTGATCGCGATGGCCAATCTGCGATCACACTGAAGACCAATACATACAATAAAAATAATAATAATATATACAGTGTAATCTCACAAGTGATGCCTGAGAAGGATAGAGTGTACACTGAACTTATTCCTACCTCGTACAGATAGAGACATTATTTCAATATACCTTTGGCCTAAGTAAAGCATCTCAAAGCAGTTTGAAAAAGAGTATGAAAATGAAAGTTATTATCATTATTCCTGAGCTTGCATTGAATGCAGGGTGGCTGGACATAGCATTTAAGATTGAAAGGTTTATTAAATGCCACAGAAAGGAGGACACACCTTTCTGTAGGGTGACTGAGGATGACTACCCGTATGTAGAGGCGGTGCAAGAAAGTAGATGGGGGAGTAGAAATTTAAAAAGGGCCGAGATTAATAGCAGCAAAGGAGGAATCCAGATAACCAAGTCAGTGAATATCCAAGAGGAAGACCTCCTCAAGAGATGCCTGATAGGATACTGCAGTGAAGATTTGAAGGAAAAACCAACTCTTGCGGATATTAGAAAGTGGGTTTCAGCAAACTGGAAAAAAGTATTTGGTGTTAACATATACGAATTGAATAGAGAGACATTCTTGTTTGAGTTCCCTAATAGATACATGGCGGAGCAAACCATACAAGGTCAATGGAGGTGGAAGAACAACAGATTCCAGCTCGACTGGTGGAGCCCAACAACAGGATGCATCCCCCACACTACCTCTGTGAGAGAAACATGGATTAGAGCAGTGGGGATCCCCCTACATCTGTGGTCCAAGAAGATATTTAAAGAAATAGGGGAATTATGCGGA
>JAJOOH010007761.1:0-13537 GCA_029582605.1 Solanum gracilifrons
CTAGCTCTGTAAGATGAGCTTGTAAGGCCATAATTAAACCAAAGTTTTGGAGAGAAATTGTTCCTAAGGAAGTGTTGGATCAATTGGAAAATAATGCTCTGTTTTCGGGTTCAATGATTTAGTATTGTCCTTATTAGGACTGTTCAACTATGTTGGTTGATGATGGGAGTGAGTGACAATGTGGTTGACTCTGAGTGTCCTAATTGTCGTCAATTGTTCTGTGCTCAGTGTAATGTCTCGTGGCATGAGGGATTGGAGTGTAAGGATTTTCAGCGTTTGGGAAGATCAAACAATAGAGGGAAGGGAGATGTGATGCTGATGGGAATTGCTAAGAACAAGAAATGGAGGAGATGTCCAAAGTGCAAGTGTTATGTTGAAAAGAGAAAGGCTGCTTGCAACTAACTTGCTGGTATTTTTCTCATTCATTAATCTTTCCCTCACTGAATTGTTGTTAGTAATAATTTGTTTTAAGTTGTTGCAATAATAAAAGGGTAAGCTACATAAATCCCACTACTTTAGATCCTAATTACTAGGAATCCCACTAGTTTTCAATATTACTTCTTATACCATTTTTCATTTATAAGATACATGTTTAATAAGTCGTAAGATACATGACTCTATTAGAATTCAAAGGATGGGATACATGTTTTAATTAATTTGAATTAATTGTTGTAAATTAATCCCTTAATTACAGGAGTAAGTTATGAAAACTCAACAACCAAAACGTAATTAATGGATCCATTGTATCAACTGACATTATAAAAATTAGTAATCTAAAAGTGAGAACTTCATCTTCTTCATCAATTCATTTTTTGAATCTTAAAATTTTTGAGATCTGTTTTTGCAAATTTGTTGAGACATTCGGGTTCTTGGGCCTCTGAAATTGAATATGAAAATTATAGAATTGATGGTATACTTTTGAGAGATAATGCAAACTACAACGATCTAGTGGATGGTATTTCAAAACAAATTGTACTCGAAAAAGGATGGAGATCAGATACACGAAGGTAATCTAACTCCAATGAAAATCTAAAACAAGATGGACATGAGGTTTTTTATGTAATTGAAAAGACGTCAAACAAATTGCGGGTTGTATCCATTGTGCATAACAACAACATATCGCAATTTTAGATGTAGCATTAATGATGAAATTGCGTTTGAGCCAGATACATCAATTGTTCAAGTTGGGGATGACGACATGCCTGTATCTGCCGCAGTTCTTCCAGAGAATCGTAGTGTAGATGCATTATGTGTTTTGAATACCAAATCGAATCATGTTATTGGTGACTGTAGTCACAAATTTGTTATAGTCAAGTAATGTATAAGTACAAGAAGACTATTATGGTTGTTATGCAAAAATATGTCATAGACAATCAATTCCAATACAATGTTGCAAGATCCGACAAGAAGAGGCTAGTCATGTTTGTTATTTTGGTGGTTGTATCTTTTTTTGTGTATCTTAGAAACACGATGAAAATGTGTCATAATATTGATGAAAGTAGATGTAATGTTAAATGTGTTTTTATCGTGTATGTTAATTTCATAACATGGTCATTCTTAAAAGTAATGATCTAATCTTCAAGAGTCATAATTTTATTGTGTGTATCTCGAACAAATAATATGTATCTTGGACAAATAATTTATACCACATTATTAAAAGTAACAATCTAATGTTTAAAAGTGATAAAGTTTAAAGCATGTATATCTTATTAAGCGTGTATCTAGTATAATAATGTTGAGCAAATACATGAAAATAAATGTGCCATAACTTTATAGTGTATCTCGGACAACTAAACGACCTCATGTTTAAGAGTAATGAATTTTGTGTATATTTTGTTAAACAGTTATCCCTGAAAAATAATGTACTACATATACATGAGAAAAATGTCTAGAGATTTTATAGTGTGTATCTCGTATAAATAATATGTATCTCGAATGAGCGATAATTTGGGTAGCATAAATGATTAGTTGGGCATGATTCCCAGGTTTGTTGTGAGTAGCGTTATAGTGAATTCATGGAAGTGTTAAGTTTCATTAATTTGTATCTTATGTATTTAAGCATGTATTTGGTAGCCTCAACTATTGTAACGCCTTTGTGTGCAGTTATTTTTTGAGATGTATGTCTGAGGAGTGTCAATGGATATTCAAATCATCATGTTTGAATAAAATAACTATTTTTTGAGTGAGGTCTTTCAATAACGATCACATATATCCATAAAAGGATAAAGTTTTGTCACATCTTCAAGAAACAGTTGGTTTAATAGCTGGAATAGTTGCTCCAAAATATGAGAATCATAAAGAAAGCATACTCCAAAGGGAAGATGTTAAACGTGACTTCGGAGTAGACATTAATTACATGAATGCGTTCAAGAGGAGGCTTAGCAAGTTCAAGAAAGGGGAAATCTAAAAAAAGAACTTCAGATGACTAATCTATATTAATCTTTTCAATGTCATCTGAAAGAACAAACGTGCTCATTGGCTTGGGGAGGTCTTCGTTATCGCTAATTGAACCAGATTAGGCTTTTGATTCTCATAATTCTATAAAAGTGCACCGTATCTCGAATGACATAGATCGGCATCAAAATTTGCTGATGGTATCTGCTGCCCATCAGTTAGATACTCAGCATATGCAGCTGTATATAATCTATAGTCCCTGACAAATGAACATTAAATTAGTAATATGAAAAATCCTAACTAATAAATAAAGATATTTTTAAGGTGAAGAAATGCATACATTGTATCCAACTCTGATTCAGATACATGATACGGTTGAAACAACTATACGATAGGAATAATCTTACTTTGTTGCTTTAACTAGTGTTGATTATGTAGAGTTGGATATGAATTTAGTACATTCAAAATGTGTATTGAGATGGTTAATGAAGAAGGAGCAATGGGGGATGTGTGAGAATTACGTGGGGGAGTGGGAATGAGCTACAAACATTGTAACACCCCGCAACTAGAAAGAGCTAGAATTAGAAAGAGTCATTTTTGGAAAGAATGAAAAAACTTGAAATTTGACGAAGTTATGTTAAGAATGAGTTTTGGGTCAACTTCAAACGACCATAACTCCTAGCTCATGATGATTTAGGTGTGTTACAAGATACCGTTGGAAAGATCTTTAAATTATCTTTCCAACGCCACCAAGTTTGCTCAATTTTGAGTTTGTATGAGTGAGGTATGTCCATTTGAAGTTGGGATGCCTAGATAAGAAAAATCAAAACCGGATTTTAGAAGGGTATTGTGGTCTTTTCACTACCCAATTAATTAAATTCATTTTTGGTAATTTAGTTGGGGTCTCAACTGATGGGATTCAGTTTACGCAATTGAAAAATAAGTTAGGGTTTTGAGAGAAGAGAAAAGAAGAAGAGAAAAGAGAAGGAGAAGCAAGGAAATCGTCAAGTTCTTGAAGAATTGCTTGTGGATTTCGTCAAGGGGTAATCCCTACGAGGTATGTGAGTTCACATAGCGTTGGGTTCGTTCACCCACACGCCAAACATGTTTATTTCAGTATGATTTTCATCCTAAAAGATTGAGACTTTGATGTTCTTGAGTTGTATTCGTGAATTGCTTTCGTTCTTGAATTTGGGATGAGATTGAGGAGTTTTGAGAGTTTAAGGTCGATTTTAGAGTTGTGTTTGATTAGATTCTTATGTACATATGCTGGGTATCTAAATATAAAGAGGAATTGAGAAAAAGAATTGAATTTAGGCGAAATGGGGTTAGAAAACGAAGAAGGAACAAGTCGGGAAAATCTGGGTACCAGATCCGCGACGCGGACCTGTTCCTCAGGATTTGTTGTATTCATCTCTATAAACAATACTATTGAAATGCATGACTTAATACAAGAGATTAGAGCAATGCATACAATATCTGCAGATTAGAGCAATGATTTGATCTGTAATTCGTTGTTTCAGAATATCTCATCTGCTTCAGATTCCTTGTTACTAAGAGCGCTTATGAGTTGGGGGATCAACATCCCAGGTTGGTTCCACCATCAGGGAACTAATACAAGTGTATCAGTCAATTTGCCTAAAAATTGGTACGTACGTGAGAACTTCTTGGGATTTGTTGTATGTTACTCTGGAAAATTGATTGACATGACAGATCACTTGATTCCCTTATGTGATGATGGGATGTCGGGCATCACCCAGAAACTTGCCTTATCCAACCATTCAGAATGTAATCCTGAGATTTCATTTTTGTTGATACCTCTTTCTAACTTATGGGATACATCTAAGGATAATGGGAGAACACCAAATGACTATGGGCATTTTAAGTTATGTTTCTATGGTGAAATGAAGCATTATGGATTACGTATGTTGTATAAAGTTGATCCTGAGCTTGACGCGAATTGCTCCTCTTCTAAGAAACATCCGAATATTCTTGGGAGAGTGGTCAGTTTCTTCAGCTGCAAACCAAGGAATTTAGATTAAATAAATATAGGTAGTATTCTAATATTTATGTTGTAGTTGAATTATTAAAAATATCAAAGCTTCTTCTAGTGTTGAACTGAACAAAAATCAATAACGGGCGAGTGATTTGTATGTATGAAAAAGAGGAAAAGTGAGGAAAACCAAAAAGAAAACTGGTCCTTTTTTGCAACTTGCATCTTATCTTGGTGCTCCATCTAAATTTATTTTTAATTTTGTTGTATTGTTTTCACTGAGTTATCATTCCCAAAACTCCTTAAGATATCAGACATGATCTCTGATTTAAATACAAATATCTCTCTTTCTTACGCACGGAAAAGATGAAACAATTGAAGATGCATAAGTTTTTAGGGGAAAATGTTAAAAGTAAATGACAGAATACTAGTTGTGGTCGCTCCTTTTTGGATTATGAATAGTTTTTCAATTTTACAGTCTACCGCCTTGGTGGTAGTATGCAAACTGAGAAGAAGAAGATGGTATTTTGAGAACAGAATCGGTGACACTGCCTATGAAGGGAACATATCTCCTCTACCTAAGAAAGAGATTCACGAAAGAACTTGGGTAAGCAATAATTCGTTCTTTTTAAATTTCATTTTGAAATATAATCATATTTTCCTTTTGCTGATAATAGCTGGCCTAAAAATCAAATTGCAGATTATAACTTTGCGAAAATGGGTGGATGAAAGAAGACTAGGGGGACTATTTCTAATGTATCTCCAATGCTCGAGCGTTTCTCCCCTACTGAAGAAGTGTAGTCTCCATTGACATCTATTGTCAAATGTTACATTGTGAATAGGAATTGGTTGAGGTTATTTCTCTCTATATTTTGTACTCTCATATTTATATAGTGGATTGCTCATCTCCTTTGTGGATATAGGTCGATTGACCGAACCACGTTAAATCTTCGTGTCTTTTGGTATATTTATCATTTGTCTTCTTATTCATGGTCTTTCGAGGTTTGCTTTACTAGCTTTCACATGACACCTGCTTATTTCGGTACTAACAACCAGAAGCTTCAAATGGGAATTTCACAGACACTCTACTGACTTGCAAGTAGACACTAAGGTTGTTTAGAAAGGAGCTAGCAACAACAATCTATGAATCACAGATATACCACAAATGAATTCTAGGAGATTCATGTATTGATATAGCACAAATACAAACTGAGATAAAAGTTAAAATAGAACAACTCAAGTGTACAAAAAGAGCTCATAGTCATAGATAGGTGTATTTATGGGTTGGTTATCAGTTGGGTTGTTATCAATTAGGTTCAATTGTTTAGTTATTAAGCATAGATGAAAATAAAATCAAAACACAAGATATGGAATAGAAAAGTAAATTAATTAGCAAACAACCACTTGCCAACTTCACCTGTGATAATGTACTTTTTCCTTTCAAGTTGAATTTTCACCAACAGAGGAGAAAATGAAATGAAAACCAGAAGAGCCAACAACTGAATCATGCCCGAAATTGATTCAATTAATCCAACAATATAATTCTTCTATCCCTTCAATTATTATTTGCTCCGCCATTTTTCCACCACACAACTTGTTAGTGATATTGTTTGCTTTGGGTCTAGACCCGCAAGGTTTTAAATGCGTCACTAGATTAGTGTCATGAGGTCTGCTAACTTTTATACCTACTAACTCTCAGGTGTTTTGTCAATGTGGAGTTCTGATACTAAGCTGGGAAGTGACATAAACCGCCTCTTATAATATATATATATATATCATATCATATCATATATTATTATAAGTGGGAAGCTCCAAAATGAAAAGTTGAATTACCATTTTATCCCTACACTAAATATAAATTTAATCAAATATCTTAATAAATAATACTTAATATTTTAATTATATAAAGATAACATTAAAAGTCCAGCAACTATAATTTTAAAATATAAAATTTATTAATAATCATTTGCATTGAAACAAATAAGTAATAGATGGTTCATCTGCCAGTTATTATTATAGTTGCAAAATTCCTCAATATTAATTAGAATACAACCTTTCAACATTCCAACATTTATTATGTAACACCCAGTATCCGAAACAGACCAAAAATACAGATTTTGAGAAGTTGCAGGTGCAACCCACGGTTGCCATCCACGGACCGTAGGTCAGACCACAGCCCGTGCTGGTGGTCCGCCACTGCAACCCCTCCCCAACCCAACTCAGAAAATTAGCTAAGTCTCGACCCACGGACAGACCCACGGTCTGTAGGTCAGACCACAGTCCATGGTCTGTGTCCGTGGATCAAGACTTCTTTACCCAGCCTCTGACATGAACTACGGTCGACCATCACGGACCGTCGTTCGATCCACGATCCGTAGGTCTGACCGTAATTGAGGGTCAGCAACCAGTTAGATGAAAATTGTTGATTGGGTTAACTACATATGGTCATAACTCTTAGCACAAAAGTAATTATGTGTCCCATGACCTATGATATGATAGATAATTGAATCCTCTTTCCAATGCCAGTTTGCTAAAATTCGACCTTCGAGTACAAAGTTATGCTTGTTTTAGTGAGGCCCTGTCAGGCAGAGTTGATTGACGACCCCAATCTACAGACAGTAGATTGAACTACGGCCCGTAGGTCTAATCAGTCGGTTACTTCGACAATAGTTAAGTCAGGGGTTTTTGGTCTTTTCCTATTTCGTTGGACCCCTAAGATACGTCGTTTAGACCCTAAATCATAACTAGAACTTACCTAAGTCAGTTTAAGCCTAGAAACATAACTAGAACTTACTTAATTCAAATCATTAATCAAAACTTAGAAAATTAGAACGCTAAAAGGAGAAAGAAGTCAAGAACCCTAGTTGAAGAACGCAGCAAGGTTCCATCAGTTCCAGCTCCGAAATCTAGATGTTTCTCCGTGGAATTCGTCACCAAGTATGTGGGATTTCACTAGTGGGTTCCTTTTGCCCATTAGGTCCCTAGAATTCAGTCAGATTCTTGATTCCATGATTATGAACAGACCTAGGCTTTCTAGAATTTCAACAGATCATCATGAAATAGTTATTTAAATATTCCAAATCAGATTATCATGTTATTGCTCAGTTTATTGCATGAATTTCAGAACCCTAGCTATGTATTTCTTTAGATCTTGAATTACACATGCTAGGTCAGAAATTTCAGTATTCAGTTATACATGCCTCAGTTTATGAATGCATCATTATCAGATTAATTGTTGCATTTTTAGTTTTGCATGTTCAGGTTTGAGCTATCCATTATTACAGAAATTCAGTCATAATGTGTTAATCACTTAATCTATTGGGAGTAGCATAATACCGAGTTGGACTAGGGTTCAGCGTACTAAAATTAGTCCCAGAACTACGAGCCACGTTGGTGTAAGTTCCCTATGTGGGCAACATTTTAGTGATCACGCCAGCATGCCACTACACCTTTGGCCGGGTGTATTGGGTCCTCTCGATGGAGCGTATACATCGGACTCCACATTTAGCTCATGTGGTTTTATTGTCGGTTATTAGTAGCTCTCACAGTTCAGTCAGATTCTATTGCACTAACCATTTATCAGTATAGTCAGTACTCAGCTTCAGCATGTTATAAATTGGTCACTGCATTCAGTTATCTCAGCATTCAGTAGATATATCATGTTCAAATTATTTCATTGCTTTATTGCTTTGTTCAGTTATATGTTATTTCAACTTTACTCTATCCTTCATGCTCAGTACCTTTCAAGTACTGACACATACGTGCGCTACATCTTCTCGTGATGTAGCTTTAGGTTCTCAGCATCCAGATCACGCTTAGATCGCTTCCCGATCTCCAATTCAGCAGAATCAGTGGTAAGTCCTCATTTTTCAAGGACAATAGTCATGAGTCTCTTTTCAGTATTATTTTTAGTCCTTTAGTTTCAGTTTTGCTAGACTTAGCTGGGGACTGTCCCAGCATTTCTAGTCAGTTAGAGGCTATTTTCAAACATATATATATTCAGTTTAGTATTGAGTTAATATCTTCTTTGTATTAAACTCATCAGTTTTCATTTATCTCAGTTATAGAATATGGGTATTCCCCATCCTTTTCATTGTATTTATGATTTATTTTTTGCATCAGTTATTATTATCTTTAGTATGCTCATGATTATGCCATCGGGGTTAGCTTGGGGTCACTTGTGATCCTATGTCCCGTGTCTGCGTCTCGGGGGTAGTCTTGGGGCGTGACAAACTTGGTATCAGAGAACTAGGTTTAAGATTCATAGGATGTCTGAAAAGCTGCACTAAGTAGAGTCATTTTCATGGGTGTGAAGTGCACCACATCTAATGAGAGGGAGGATATGAAGTGTTTTAGGAAAACTTCACTTTCTTGATATTCTTATCGTGCGTTGGTATGATCTCCTTTCTAATCCATCGTTATGCACTTAAGATCATGCCTCCTCGTAGAGCTTACGCAAGGAATGATAGTGCACGCAATGCTAATGCGATTCAACTTTTGGCTCAGAGTATGACCAACAAGAACAATCAGCAGGTTCCAGTTCCTACGAATAGAATTGATGGATCAGTGGAAACTAGAGTTTGAAGTGATGCAAGTGACTGGTAATGGTAGGGTTGAGTTGGCATCCTACCAGCTTGAGGATGTGGCTCACATATGGTTCACTTAGTGGAAAGACAACAACGACTACTTTGTCTTTTGTAACTCCTTATATAGCAGTCCAATTCAGTGTTAGACCAGAAACTCTTTCAGAACTCTTCTGAGTCTCTACTCTAGTCGGTGACCCAGTTATAGCTAGACTGGTATACAGAAATTTCCATGTCACAGTCTCTCAGAAAGTAACCTCAGCAGATCTTGTAGAGTTAGTAATTGTAGACTTGGATGTCATTCTAGGCATGGATTGGTTACATTCCTGTTATGCTTCAGTTGATTGTAGAACTAGGATTGTTCGTTTTCAGTTTCCAGACGAACCAATCCTAGAATGGAAGAGTAGTAGCTTAGCGCCTATGGGTCGATTCATTTCTTACCTTAAGGCCAGAAAGATGATCTCTAAGGGTTATCTCTATCATCTAGTTTGGGTTAAGGATTCTAGTTTCGAATCCCCAACTCTTGAGTCAATCCCTGTAGTCAATGAGTTTCCAGAAGTGATTCCAGATGATCTTCCCGGAGTTCCTCCCGAAAGGGAAATCGACTTTAGAATTGATCTCCTTCAAGATACCCAGCCAATCTCTATTCCTCCTTACAGAATGGCTCCAGCTGAGCTTAAGGAATTGAAAGAGCAGTTGAAAGACCTTCTCAATAAGGGCTTCATCAGATCTAGTATTTCTCCATGGGGTGCACCAGTGTTGTTCGTAAAGAAGAAAGATTGTTCTCTCAGAATGTGCATTGACTATAGGCTATTGAACAAAGTCACAATCAAGAATAAGTATCTCATCCCCAGGATTGATGACTTGTTCGACCAACTTCAGGGTGCTAATCATTTCTCAAAGATAGACCTCAGATCAGGTTATCATCAACTTAGAGTCAGAGATAGTGACATTCCGAAGACAGCCTTCAAAACTCGGTATGGTCATTACGAATTTGTAGTTATGTCATTTGGACTAACCAATGTTCGTGCAGTTTTCATGGATTTGATGAACAGAGTGTTCAAGCAGTACTTAGACTTGTTTGTTATCGTCTTTATTGATGATATCCTCATTTACTCTAGGAATAAGGAAGAACATGCGAGTCATTTGAGAATTGTTCTGCAAACTCTCAAAGATCGCCAGTTATTTGCAAAATTTAACAAGTGTGAGTTTTGGTTACAATCAGTTACTTTCCTTGGAAGGTACCATTCACAAAGAATGGTGAAAGGGTTACCTCCTATCTCTGCCCTTTCCATAGGGCACAGGCCTTAGGAACGTAGGAAATTGCTGGCTATTGAAACTATCCTAACTTTTTTAACGGGAACTGAGTTGACTTGGGCATATTGTGTCTAGTGAAGTAATTCGAGTAGATTTCGAGAAGATAAAAGCAGTGAAACAATGGCCCAGACCTACCTCTGCTACATATATCAGAAGTTTCTTAGGTTTAGCGGGCTATTATAGACGGTTTGTGGAAGGATTTTCATCCATAGCCTCACCATTGACTAGGTTGACTCATAAGATGGTCAAGTTTCGATGTTTAGATGATTGTGAGAAAAGCTTCGCAGAATTGAAAACTAGGTTGACTACATCTCCTGTCTTGACTCTACCAGAGGGTTCAAATGGTTATGTGATCTATTGTGATGCATCCAGGGTTGGCCTAGGTTGTGTATTGATGCAGTGAGGTAAGGTTATAGCTTATGCTTCTAGACATCTTAAGGTACATGAGAAGAATTATCCGGCTCATGACATCAAGCTTGCAGCAGTGGTGTTTGCACTCAAAATTTGGAGACACTACTTGTATGGTGTTCACGTAGATGTGTTCACAGAACATAAGAGCCTCCAGTATGTATTCACCCAGAAAGAGTTGAATCTTTGCCAGAGAAGGTGGCTTGAGTTCCTCAAAGATTATGATATGAATGTGCATCACCATCCGGGTAAGGTGAATGTAGTAGCAGATGCTCTTAGCAGATTATCTATGGGTAGTGTAGCACTTGTTGAGAAAGAAAGAAAAGAGCTAGCAAAGGATGTTCACTGACTTGCTCGCCTAGGAGTTCGTCTTATGTGCATATCAGATGGTGGTGTAACGGTTCAGAATGGGCAGAATCGTTTTTGGTAGTAGAGGTTAAGGAAAAGCAAGACAGCGATCCAATCTTGCTTGAACTTAAGGGTGCAGTCCACAATCAGAGAGTAGAGGTTTTCTCCCAAGGGGGAGATGATGTGCTTCGCTACCAGGGTCGATTATGTGTTCCTAGTGTGGGGGAGTTGAGACAACATATCCTTTAGAGGCCCATAACTCCAGATAGTCTATCCATCCAAGCGCCACTAAGATATACCGCGATCTGCAGGAAGTCTATTGGTGAAATGGTATGAAAAAAGATATAGCAGACTTTGTGGCTAAGTGCCCCAATTGCCAGTAGGTCAAAGTAGAGCATCAGAAACCAGGAGGCATGACTCAAGAGATTGACATTCCTACTTAGAAGTGATCAACATGGAATTCATCATAGGTTTACCTCAAACTCGCAGAAAACATGACTTTATTTGGGTGATTGTTGATAGGGTTACTAAGTCTTCTCACTTTTTGGCGGTCAAGACTACAGACTCGACGGAGGATTATGCCAAGCTTTACATTAATGATATTGTGAGGTTGCATGGGGTTCCTTTGTCTATCATCTCATATATAGGTCCTCAGTTTAACTCTCATTTCTGGAAGTCATTTCAGAAGGGTCTTGGTACACAGGTTAACCTTAGCACAACATTTGATCCACAGACAGATGGTGAGGCAGAGCGTACCATTCAGACCTTAGAGGACATGTTGAGAGCTTGTATGATTGACTTCAAAGGTAGTTGGGATGATTACATTCCTCTTATTGAGTTCGCCTACAACAATAGTTACCATTCCAGCATTCAGATGGCCCTTTATGAGGCATTGTATGGGTGTAGATGTAGATATCCAGTTGGTTGGTTTAAAGTAGGTGAAGAAGCCTTGATAGGACCAGATTCAGTCCTTGATGGTATGGAGAATGTGCAACTCATTAGAGATAGACTTAAGACTGCTCAGAGTCACCAGAAGTCTTATGCAGATGTGAGAAGAAGGGAACTAGAGTTCCAAGTTGATGATTGGGTTTTCCTGAAAGTGTCACCTATGAAGGGGGTGGTGAGATTTGGCAAGAAAGGGAAGCTCAGTCCCATATATGTAGGCCGTTACCAGATCTTGAAAAGGATTGGTAGAGTGGCTTATGAGTTAGAGTTGCCAGCAAATTTGGTAGCAATGCATCCAGTCTTTCATATTTCACTTTTGAAGAAGTGTGTGGGTGATCCAGCATCCGTAGTGCCATTAGAGACTGTGGCTGTAAAAGATAGCGTTTCTCATGAGGATGTACGAGTTGAGATTCTTGGTCGTCAAGTTAGAAGGTTGAGAAACAAGGAAGTCGCTTCAATCCGTAGAGGGAGCCACTTGGGAAACAGAAGCGGCCATGAAAGCCAAGTTTCCTCACCTCTTTCCTTCTGATTTCACTCCAGCTTGAGGTAATAGTTCCTCTTCAGTTTTTCAGTCATTCATGCATAAATTCAGTCTTAGAATCATGTTCCTTAAGTTTGTACTTGCATTTTCAGGATATTTGCATGTTCTTGGAACTCAGTCTAGTCAAAAATTCAGTTCTCAGTGTTTAGTGGTAGGGATTGCAGCCCTCTCCCACCATTTCAGCTAGTTTAGTCTTCATTCGAGGACGAATGGTCCCAAGTGGGAGATAATGTAACACACCGTATCCGAAATAGACCAAAATTGCAGATTTTGAGAAGTAGCAGGTGCAACCCACGGTTGCTATCCACGGACAGTAGGTCAGACCATGGCCCATGCTAGTGGTCCGTGGTTCACGACTGCAACCCTTCCCCAACCCTGTTCAGAAAATCGGCTAAGTCTCGACCCACGGAAAAACCCACGGTCTGTAGGTCAGACCACGGTTCGTGGTCTATGTTCGTGGATCAAGACTCTTTTACCCAGATTCGAACATGAACTACGGTCGACCAGTACGGACAGTCGTTTGATCCACGGTCCGTAAGTCTAACCGTAACTGAGGGTCAGCAGCCAATTAGATGAAAATTATTGATTGGGTTAATTTCAGATGGTCATAACTCTTAGCACAAAAGGAATTATGTGTCCCATGACATATGATATGATAGATAATTGAATCCTCTTTCCAACGCCACCGAGTTTGCTAAAATCCGACCTCCGAGTAAAATGTTATGCTTGTTTTAGTGAAGCCCTGTCAGGCAGAGTTGATCGACGACCCCAATCTACGGACCGTAGATTGAACTACGGCCCGTAGGTCCAATCCGTCGGTCACTCCGACAGCAGTTAAGTCAGGGGTCTTTTGGTCTTTTCCTATTTCGTTGAACCCCTAAGATACGTCGTTTAGACCCTAAATCATGATGTTTTAGTCAGTTTAAGCCTAGAAACATAACTAGAACTTACCTAAGTCAAATCATTAATCAAAACTTAGAAAATTAGAACGCTAAGAGGAGAAAGAAG
>JAJOOH010007762.1:0-10492 GCA_029582605.1 Solanum gracilifrons
AAAAATCTTTCTTTTCAAATTTCGTATTCACTAGCTTAAATTGAAACGAAAGAAGTGTTAAATAAGTAAATTTTCTTCTCTCACTTTTATTCCCCTCCCTCCAAATTCAATCTCTAAAATTCTAGAAGCTTGCCAAAGTCATGTTCCAACACTTAATTGGGCCACAACGTGCTGAGAAACAAGACAACCAAATCCCATTATATAAACCAAACTTTCTTTACTCAAATCAACTTCTACACCATACCTTATCTTCTAATTCTCTCTACAATAATTTTTTCCATGGCTACTTCAAATGACAACAACAACGAAGATTTCACTCAAATCGATTGTTGGTACAGAATCTATAAGGATGGTCGAGTTGAACGTTTCTATGACACACTTGGTGTAGCATACGTACCCCCATCACTTGAAGATCCAACCACTGGTGTCTCTTCTAAAGATGTTACAATTTCACCACATGTTTCTGCTAGACTTTACCTTCCAAAAAACACAAACAATTCGACCCAAAAACTTCCCATTATAGTGTATTACCATGGTGGTGCACTAGTTCTTGGATCCGCTTTTTTTAACTCGTACCATAATTATCTCAATGTCTTGGTTTCTGAATCCAACGCAATCGCGATTTCAGTAGAGTATCGGTTAGCCCCTGAACATGACGTGACCACAATTTACCAAGATTCTTGGACTGCACTTCAATGGGTCGCGTCACATGCTAATGAAAAAAAATTCACTAGTGATAATGAAGATCCGTGGATAAAAAACTACGGAGATTTTAGTAGATTGACTATAATTGGAGATAGTGCTGGTGGGAATATAGTTTATCATATGGCGATGAGAGCAGGAAGAGAAGGTGGTATTAATGAAAAGGTAACTATTAATGGTTCGATTCTTGTTTGTCCTTACTTTTTGGTTCCAATTGAGAATATTGAAGAAAGTGGAGCGTACAAAAATTGGATTATTATTACTTCACCATTAGAAGCTGGGCTACATAGTCCATTGATTAATCCACTTTCTGAGAATGCTCCTAGTTTGTCTCAATTAGGTTGTTCTAGAATGTTGTTGTGTTTTACGGGCAAAGATGTGTATATTCCAAAAGAAATTGGGTTTCGTTTCGTTGAAGGCGTAAAGAAAAGTGGTTGGAAAGGGGATTTGGAGTTTATTGTAGTTGAAGATGAAGTTCATTGCTTTCAACTGAATAATCCTAATATAGAGAAATCTCAAGATTTGATCAAGCGTTTTGCTTCTTTTATTCAACTTGAATAATTTTAAATGTTACATTAAATATTAGTGGACTATGTGTAGCTCAGCTTCTGATGGTGAGCTAATAATAATCCAATTCTTGTACGCTCCACTTTGTTCAATGTTTTCAATTGGAACCAAAAAGTAAGGACAAACAAAAATCTGTATATAATTATTGCAATTAGTGGCATACGCCTATACATCCTTGTTGCTTCAATAATTTTCTTATCTTGATTTTTGTTATGATGAAATATCATTTTCGATTGCCTTATCATCAGAAAGTGGAGTAATAAATGCAATGCAAGAATAATATTATTTTATAGTATGTTGATTTCATATATTATGTAATATATATTATTTTAATGCAGAATAACATATGAAATAAGAATATATAAAACTTAATAATATATAAACTGAAACTATCAAATGGAGTAACAAAAGGTATCCTTCATGTAGCAATTATATTTTATTTTGCTAAAAAGATAAAGAAAAACTTTAAAATGTACTAGATGAGATAATAATCTGTGCTGGAACAGGCCCAAGCACAATGTTAATTCATAAAATTGTATGATTTATCAATTTTGTCTTTGAAAGAAGTATTGAAGCACTTTTAAATTTAGCATAAATTATTAGTTTAGTGTTCACGAACTATAGACAATCTTAAAAAGTCCTTTTACTGACAAATTTAAATACACCCCTGCCAAATAACTTAGCAACTAGTATTAAACTCTTGTAGACCAGAGCATGTGCTCTTAATAAAAAGCCAATAGAATTGTTGAAAACACCTCCAAACTTGACGAGAATTTAGGAATGTGTTTCACTAATATTGTAAGATGAGTAGTGTATTTAAATTCAATTAGTCAAGTAAAAATATATTTTTAAGGTTGTCAATAATTTAAAAATAAAACTAATAATTTGCTCCGAATTTAGAATTGTCTTCGGTACTTCACTCTAAAATTATTGATAGTTTCAAAATGATCAAAATTTAGAATGTTCTTTAAATATTCTCCTAAATCTATTATAGGAAAATTGTATGAAATAGCAAATCATTAATTCAAATTAAATGTTGTAGTCATAGTTTATTTTATTTGTAATTCGCAGCAAACATCCCATTTTTTTGCCATCTAGTTCGGTATACAATTAGCCATTTTCGGTATACAATTACCCATTCAGTATACAAATGTATAAAATGCGTTTGTGTTTGTAAAAAGAGAGAGAAAAATGTATATACAAATACAAATACATATATTTTCGTCCTATACACTTATAATTATACAAATACAGATCTTTCCCTGCCTAGTTCTTTTTTGTCTTTCTCTCTTTCTCGCTTTATACAAACACATATTATACAAATTATAATGTATAATTTGTGTTGTATAAAGCGAGAGAGAGAGATTTGCATATAGATTTCACATATATACTTATACAAAGAACACGTACATATACAAATTACAACAAATATTTATATACAAATTATCCAATTGTATAAATGAATTTATACAAAACTGAAAAAATTGTATATAAATTGGATGTATCTAGCGAATTATACAAATCAAAAGCTCCATAGCAAACATAAAATTTGTTATGGAGCGCAATTATGCAAATTATATCTATAATATACAAATATAATTTTTATGTTTGTTATATGTGAAAGTTGCTCATCTATTATACTCCATATGGCCACAACTGAAAGAAGTTGGATCCAAATATAGAGTACTGTTTCAAATTGTTGCTTTCACCCTGTTTAATTATCCTACGATAATAACGTCATTCGAAAACTCAAAAGAAAGAGAAAATTCTAAAACTTTGTAAAGTTTCTTTATACGATTATGCTTATGTGACATGAAGACTACAGAAACACCCCTACATTTTTTTTTTCAGATTGTGCTTGGATTAAACAATTGAGATCTAACTTATTAAATAGTTGGCCGGGTATGCTACTTCAAGCAGGTGAAATGAAAATTGTGCTAATGCTTATGTGACATGAAGACTACAGAAATACCCCTACATCTTTTTGCAGATTGTGCTTGGATTGAACAATTGAGATCTAATTTATTAAATAATTGGCAGGGTATGCAACTTTTCAATCAGGTGAAATGAAAATTATGCTAGTGAGAATTAAAAAGAAGCATTTCAAAAAGGAGATTGTTGCAGCTACTTGGGGAGCAATTGTTTACCATACTTGGAAAAACTAGAAATTAGACTACTTTCAAACATTAAATTGTGCAGATTTGAGACAGTTTTAACAATGATAAAGAAGGATATTGTAAAAAGACTAGATATGTTAAAACATAATAATCTAGTACGTAGGAGAGTTAGTAGTTGTAGTGGTTTTATTCGTAGGATCATTTGTAACTAGTATGCTTTTGGAGACCTAACATATTGTAATACAGGTGGTTATGAGATTAGGTTCTCTCTTAAGCGTATTGGTTGCTTGTTTTTGTTGGTTATGGACTATGGTATATTACCACATTAGTTTTAAAAAATAAAACACTCTTTTAAATTATTTTTCTAGTTATAATCATTTTATTAAGAGCAGAAGAGAAATTTTATAATTAAGTTATTTTTTATTATCAAAAGGTACATATTCCTCGTTGACAGACTAAAAAAAAAGCGCCATGTAATTAAAAAAAGAGGGGTTATTTTTATGGACTAATTCTCCATGGAAAAAAAGAAGATCCACTACATGATGGCCTTGAATTTTGATTATCACACATGGGAGGCAAATGCATGCCTTTTGTCACCAACTTTGTAAGCCAAGAAGTAAAAGATATTATAGAATATAGATAGTGGATTTTGGTCTTTATTAATCTAGTTCCCTCATTTGACTACTAATTTTACTATATATAATTACCTCATCCACGTCATGGCTAGGCGGCCAGATGAGCAGTAAAAAAAAATAGTGTTTGAATTTTGAAAAAAAAAAAAACTAGTAAAAGATTAGTTACCTGTTAATTGTTATAGAAGGTTAATGTTATTTGATGGTGTATTAATAAAACATTATACGCTAGCTAGTAAAACTTAAACTCTACATATGAAGATTAGCAACCTTTTCTTTTGAATTTTGATGTATGATTTCTAGAAGGTTGTTGATGATTCAAATGACTATTCAAATCTGAAATTTAAATACTAATTTATTTTACGCTAATTAAGAAGATTTAACATTTTATATATGCGTTAAAAGTTATTTTTACTTTATTTAAATAGGAGTATAATCTTCTCATAGATTGTTGCATATTTAACTTCACCACTGACTTGAGGATTTAACTTTTCTTTATGAAGGTTCTTCCCTTTAATTTCCTCCTAGTGCTCAGTCCAACATCTAGAAAATAATTGAAATTGTTTAGGATCATCTTAGACCAAATGTAACATGTTAGTATCAAAGTCCCCAAATATATAACTTTTTTTTCATTTTACTTACTTCATTCCGTATTAGCTGATTATCTTATAAAAAATAATTGTCCCGTATTAATTGATCATCTTATTAAATTAAGAAAGCATTAATTATATTTTTTCTTATCTTGCAATTAATTTTTTTTTTTTAAAAGTGTTCATATTTGTTTGTATAATTATTCTCAAGAAACTTCTAAAGGAGTACTAAAATAAGAAAAATTATCTTCTTATTTATGATTTCTTAAAGCACTGTGAAAAATAGAAAGTGATCGAGACGGGTAGTACCAAACAAGAAAAATGACCATATCATTCTCACTTTAATTTGATTCTAGAAGTTTGCCAAATCATCATGATGAGATGTCATTATTTGAATGTAAAGCCCATGCCTCCACTAAATCTAGATTTGCTCAATTATTCTTTACTTTGGCCATCAACTGCTGAGAAACAAGCCAACCAAATCCCATTATATAAATCAAACTTCCTTCCAAATTTCTATACACAAAACAACTTTCTTACAACACCACATCTCTCTACAACAATAACTTTTTTTTCATGGCTAATTCCAATGACAACAACAATGAGGTTGTCACTCAAATGGATTGTTGGTATAGAATCTATAAGGATGGTCGAGTCGAACGTTTATATGACACAATTGGCGTAGCATACGTTCCCCCAGCACTTGAAGATCCAGCCACTGGTGTCTCCTCTAAAGATGTTACAATTTCACCACATGTTTCTGCTAGACTTTACCTTCCAAAAGACACAAACAATTCTACCCAAAAACTTCCCATTTTCGTGTATTACCATGGTGGTGCATTAGTTCTTGGATCCGCTTTCTTTAACGCGTATCAACGTTATCTCAATGTTTTGGTTTCTGAATCCAACGCAATCGCGATTTCAGTAGAGTATCGGTTAGCCCCTGAACATGACGTGACTACAATTTACGAAGATTCTTGGACCGCACTTCAATGGGTCGCGTCACATGCTAATGAAAAAAAATTCACTAGTGGTAATGAAGATCCGTGGATAAAAAACTATGGAGATTTTAGTAGATTGTCTATAATTGGAGACAGTGCTGGTGGGAATATAGTTTATCATATGGCGATGAGAGCAGGAAGAGAAGGTGGTATTAATGAAAAGGTAGTTATTAATGGTTCGATTTTTGTTTGTCCTTACCTTTTGGTTCCACTTGAGAACATTGAACAAAATGTATCGTACAAGAATTGGATTATTATTAGCTCACCATCAGAAGCTGGGCTTCATAGTCCAATGATTAATCCGCTTGCTGAGAATGCTCCTAGTTTGTCTCAGTTGGGTTGTTCTAGGATGTTGTTGTGTTTCGCGGAGAATGATGAATATATTCCAAAAGAAATTGGGGTTCGATTCGTTGAAGGTGTAAAGAAAAGTGGTTGGAAAGGGGATTTAGAGTTGATTGAAGTTGAAGATGAAGGTCATTGCTTTCAACTAGCTAATCCTGAAACTGAGAAATCTCAAGATTTGATCAAGCGTTTTGCTGCTTTCATCCAACTTAAGTGATCATTAGGATTAATAATGCTACATTAGATCATATCTTAAGCTTTCAATAATTCTCTTTATCTTTATTTTTTCATGATGAGATGTCATTTTCGATTGTTTTAATTTAATCCAAAAGTACGAGTAAAAGCAATGCAAAAATAATATTATTTTATATTACGTTTGATTTTATTGTTACCTTTATATTTTTGTTTCTGAATCAAACACAATTTTGATTTCACTAGGGTACAAGCTAGCGAACTATTCACCATTGCTAACAATTGTGATTTGTGAATCTTCAACCATAATAAATAAGATAACATAAAAAGACCTATAATAAAAGAAGCATAATATTTAACATAATTTGTTCAAATTATTTACATATTCGAAAACTAATATTTAAAACTTATGGTCTAAAATAATATTCTTTCAACATTGAAGTTAAATTGTACCGGCCATATTTAAAATTTGTTCAAATTATTTAAAGTTAAATTATTTCTAATTAGTATAAAAAAGTTATTTCTTTTTTCTATACAAACTATAAAAAAAAAGAACGTATCAAATCAATTAAGACAAAAGATTACTTTTTTAATAGTACGGGTGCACCAATATTATGAGTTGATAAAAATAATAAAATGTGGTTTTACCTTAAATCAAACAGCAGTCACATGAGTGGTCGCGCTCACTTGTACCGGCCATACTAATTGCCTTTTGTGCTTTTCATGAGGGCTAGGGCTGGCAAGGGGACGGGGACTGTGGGATGGGACGAAGGGGGACGGGACAGGAGGGGGACGCCCTTGGCCGGGACCGGGATTGGCGGGACAAAAATACGTCCCATCCCGTCCCAATATATATACGGGATGGGACGGTGTTTGGCGGGACGGGACGGGATGTGGAATTTTTTATTTTTTGTATGTTTATTTATTTGTATTGAAATTATATGTTATTGAATAACATTTTTAATTTATTTGATTTTCAATAACATATTTAGCTAAGAAAAAATGCTTAAAGTTTTCAAATTTCAATTTTCAAGTTTAAACTTTCAAATTTCAATTTTCAAATTTAAACTTTCAAATTTCAAACATGAAAGTTCAAATTTGTACTTTAAATATTTTCAAGTAATTTAAACTTGAAATTTCAATTTTTAAATTAAGTACACCTTTACTTACCTTATTCTCCATTTTTCCCTATCTTTTTGAAATATTTCATAAATTCCTTATTTCTCCCAATTCTTAAAACTTTCAGATACATAAGATCCATCAGCCAAAACCAACGTTTACTACTCCCCTTTTCAGTCCTCTTTTCTCTCCCTAAATTCACTCCACATTCTTAGCAGTTACAATATTCAAATTAATTTAATTTTCAAAAGGATTCTCTCTCTCAAGTCAATCAATTTCAAACATGTGAATAGGTAGGGTTTTGTCTTCTCCATTGTTGTTTTCTTCCATTTTTTTCCAGATATTTTACCTAATACATATGGGTCAGGCCCCTTCATTTAGTAGTGGGGTTACTCAACTAAATTCTTCTAATACTAATATGAGATCTTGGGGTCCATCTCGTCCTCCTCCAAAATGTCGGTGCTGGTAGACTTGCTATGACAATGTATTGACAAGGTTTTTATTGTGCATTCAATAGACTACCACAAATGCAGCAACAATTTGATACATTATCGATATGTTGAGAAGGAGAAGGAGAAGGATAAGCAGATCAGATTTTTGGGTTTTTTTTCGATTTTTTCTTATTCATCTTTTTTTGATAAATATGGATTCAGATTTTTAATGTATCTAGTTATTTTTATTTTCTTAGATTAATGTATAATGCTTTCTTTTCACTACTATGATACATTACAATTTCAGCATGCTCAATATATCGTGTTCAAATTGTATAATCTACCATATATCAATTGTTGTTATGTATCTGTAGTGTTTAATTTTTGTTCGAACTTATTTAAATTAGAAGATTATGTGCATGTACACATTACTCAATAAATACACTTGATACATAAATCCTATTATTCTATAGATAAAGCATCGTGTATCAAATTAATTGATAAGATATAATTAGGGTCTTACACTATGGAAATTATATAAATTATACTAATTTTATTCATTATTTGAGGAGTTGTTGTAATTTTCTGAAATTATTGATACACAAATAATGTTCAATAGTAGCGGACATTTTTGTATCATGTGTGGAGTTGTTGTAATTATATGAAGTTATTGATACAAAAATAATGTTCATTGTTGTATCATTCAAAACCTGCACTATTAGAGTGTGTATTAGATACACAAAATTTACTAAAATGTATCAAATACACACATACGATACATTGCAAGTTACTAATTAAATTGTAATCCATTATTTGTATAATGTTTAAGTGTTGGACAATTTTTGTATCATGTTCAACTAGTGGGCATTTAGTATTAAATATAAATATCTGTCAGATTTTATAGATCATCAATTTGTATTGAGCATTAGTTACTCTATTTTATCATTATGTATCAACTAAACATTAAGATACTTTGTAGTTACAATTATGTATCATATGATTAACTTGACATAATTGAAGACAAGGAGCAACATGTACTTATCCATATCACTCACCTCCATGAACCTGTTGATTTCCACCTTTTTGTGGTTTATGCAAAATGTGAGGAGGCTCTTAGGATCCCTCTTTGGGATGACTTAAGGGATATCTCTGGTAGAATTACTGGTCCTTGGGGTGTAGTAGGTGACTTTAACGTTATCACTTGCTCTGATGAAAAAATAGGAGGCAATCCCTTAAGAATACAGGAAAGTTTTGGCTTCACCTCGTGTTTGGAAAACTGTGACCTTCAAGATGGTGGCTTTCTTGGGGACAAGGTTACTTGGAGTGATAACAGAGACCCTCCAAATATCATATGGAAAAGGCTAGACAGACTTGCTTATAATAGCCACTAGTTTGATAAATTCAGGGAAACTTCTGTTTCTCATCTCTCGAGAACTTGTTCTGATCATGCACCTCTCTTAATTAAATGTGTTCGTGAAAATGCTAACTTCGTCAAATATTTCAGGTTTCTCAACATATGGACTGAGCACGAAGATTATATGTCAGTGGTCCAAGATTCTTGGAATCGGGATCAAGAAGGCAATTCTCTTCAAATCTTACACCAAAAGCTCAAGATTGTCAGTAAGGCTTTGAGTGGCTGGTCCAGAACTGCTTTCACAAATTTGAACATACCTGAGAACTGGGAGAATTTATTGAAGCTCATGAAACTTAGCATAGTTGATACTAGCTCTGTCCCTGTGAGGTGGTTGAAACCCCTGCTCTTACTTGTGAAAATGAACTCTGATGGTTCATGTGTTGGAAATTCTACAGGAAGTGGTGGAATAGTGAAAGATTCCATGGGCACATGTTTAATGGCATTCATCCTCCCACTTGGAAGAGGCACCAGCAACACTGCAGAATCAAACACGTTCCTCTCTGGACTTAGATGATGTATTAACAATGGTCATAATCTCATCATTATCGAGACTGATTCTTTACTCCTTCGAAACTGTATTAATAACAGTTGGTCTACTCCATGGAGGATTACGGAATCAGTGGAGGAAATTAGAAGTTTGATTCAGATACATGATGTAATTATTAACCATTGTTTTAGGGAAGCAAATCATGTGGTTGATAAATTGGCTTCAATGAGCCATTTTGTTGAGGAAGTTAAAGTATTTACTTAGCCTAGCACTATTCCCAGGCAGATTAGAGGCCTTTTGAACATTGATAAATGGCAATTTCCCTCCTTCAGAGTCAAACAAAGAAAATCGATTATGATTTTCTTTGAGCCACCTTGAGGTGCTTGTATGTGGTTGGCATTGTTTGTGCCTCTTTTGCGCGTGTATATTAAGCAAATCTCATTAGGAAGGCAAGGTAAAGTCCTCCTTCCTCTTTTGTAATCCACATTATTGGTAATGGCAAGACATCTATATATATTTATTTTATTTTTAAAAAAATAAAAAAAAAATAAAAAATAATATATATATATTTTAGTAAAAAAAAAATAAAAAATTGACATGTTTCCCATGATGATTTACATTTTGTAGTTGCTTTTGTTGAGTTCCTTAGTAACGAAATCAACATTCCATCAAATGGTTTTCGAGCTGATTATCTTCGCACTAGATATGAAGTATTATTATGGAGATACGGTACTGAAAAAGGCTAAGTCACGCTATTTTAGCGATAAAAATAATCCTCCAAAGCTCAAAGGTCGCTTTACTCCACCGCAACAAGATTGTTTGGTTAATGTCGAATAGTGATTATGTATCAATGAATAGACACCCTTTGATGTTTTTTTTTTTTTTTTTTTTTTTTAAA
>JAJOOH010007763.1:0-16922 GCA_029582605.1 Solanum gracilifrons
TCCCCCCCCCCCCCCCCTCCTATTTTTTTCATTGAATCAAAATTATTAAGTTTTGTTGAATTTGTACTTTCTATACTAGCTCCGTCCCTTATATCTTAAGGTAATTTTTAGAATTTCTAAACCTACTCAATCACAAATTAAGAATGAAGTATTCCAATACAACCATCAAGTTATTTACATCACCTTTTTTATAGAGAATTTTTTTGAATCTTACTAATGCTAGATGTTTTGTGTATTATTTAACTATATTTTTTTTAAAATAAAATAAGATTATAACTTTATGAGTTTTGTAGTTGAAATTTTGTAAATTGGTAAGTACATGAAAAAAAGAATGATTTCAACTTCTGAAAATGAAATTGGCTTTGATAAAGAATTTTTATTCCAAAGTGAAATTTTCTCGAGTCAATTTAAATTAGTTGGTCTCCAAAATAGATATTGAATACCATATATAAAAAATAATTAATAATTTAAAAATGAAATTAAAGGTCATTTTGTCTACAACAACATTAAATTATTAATGAACAATTTCGGGATCGAGCTTTTAATATTGAGTCTCTTTTTATCGAAAACGTTTTATCTCTCAAAGTAAAACTTTTTTTATGTGAATGAAAATTAATCAAATCCTTAAGTGAATATCAAACATATGGTGAATAGAAAAAAGACCCCAAATATTTCACCATTAAAAGCTAGTATTGGTGATTGTATTCCAATACACTCTTCATGAATCTATAAATTTATTATTGCTCCTAATTTGTATTTGAAATATCATGTTTTAAAGATATTATTTTTTTAATTCATGAATAATCTTTGTGTTTCCACTCTTTGTACACTTTTTGTACAAAGTTTAATATTTTATGTTCAACTTTTGTTCATCCAAGGTACAAGTTTGATTTTTCCAAGAAGTGATGAGGAAGATTATGGAATTCTTTTTACTATCTTTATATAAGTTGAGTACAACAAATTATTTGTTTATATAAATTATTAAAATCATTGTAAGGATGTATCATGAATCCAACAACAACCAAATAATAAAGTTGGGGGTAGGTGCTCTACAAATAAAATTAAAAATCATTATAATTCTAATAATTGGAGAATTAATTATATTAATCTTTCCCTTTTGAAACATGTTGAACACAAACTTAAGAATTCTTTATTCTTTTAAATAACTAAAAAAAGAAGAAGGATTGTCTACATAAATAATGCTTTTTACTTTCTTTGTTTCGTGATTTGCTCACTTAAATTGAGGGTCTTTTAAGGTAATGGTAAAGTTTGCGTACATTCTCCTCCACAAATTCCACTTGTGAGATTTCACTGGATATGTTATTATTGTAATTTCTTTGTTCCATTTTATAGATATTCAAAAAATAATATACTTTTTAAAATAATTTCATTTTATTTTTAATGTCATAATTTTTTTTAAAAAAAATCTCCAACAAGTGGTTGCTATTTGGTTGTACGATTTCATCCAATAATTGAAGTTGACTTATCCTTTGTATATAAATGATAGGAAAGGATTGGTGGAATGAATTTGCAACTTGTGTTTTGATTTTGGACAAAAAAAAAACCATAAGTCCATTCATTTTAATTATATGACATAATTTGAATCAACATAAATTTTTTAAGAATAATGAAAAATATATATAAATAATAAATCACTCATTTTATTAAATTAAAAATAAATGACAAGCACTTAATGTATAATTTGTGTTTACAAACTAGAGAAAGAAAATGTCGATTTGATTGGTTATTATGTAGAACTTCCTTTTAAAAGTGTAGTATTAAACATGTTATGACATTTATATCGCTATTAAAAAGATTGAAATGTATCATCACATCATAATCTTTGGTTGATTTATGAAAACGTACAACAAAAAGTACAAATTTAAATATTTCTAAATAGAAAAATGTCATATAAATTAGATACTGAAAAAGTATAAGGCGGCTACTAATATCTAATTGTTAAAACAATTCCAATAAAACTTTTCAATATTTTGCCTTTATGTCATTTTTGTTTTTATATAAGGCATACATGATAATTAGTTGGAGTGACATTTAAATTTCTAAATATAATTAAATAATTGATTCAATCCTTATCTTGATTATTACAAACTTTATATGAACCTTATCTTAATGAGTGATTGTTGTAAGAATACAAAAAAATACCAAAAAAAAAAAAAAAGACAAAAAGATAAAATATGACATAAATTGAGTGGATATAAATAAATGTAACGTGAAAAGATCATGTTGATGTAAGCAACATAAGTTTGTTATAAATTTTATCATATAGTGTGTCGGCAAATTTTATTTCACGATAAAATAAATTAAATATTTCCTATCATATATTAAATAAGAGAACATTAGATCCGCCTACGTGATGCCATCACAAGTCAGGATTCTCTTTAAATTTATTTTATTTCCAAAACTAGCATTTCCCTTTCATTAAAAGTTGTGATTTTTATGAAAAGTTGTACTCCCTCCGTCCCATTTTATTTGAGATACTTTGACTCGGCACGGAGTTTAAGAAAGAAAGGATGACTTTTAAAACTTGTAGTCCAAAATGAATGATAGAAATTTGTGTGACTGTAAATCATTTCATTAAGAGTAAAATAGACATTTTATAGTCAAATTGTTACTTAATATAGAAATGTGTCATTCTTTTTTAGATTGACTAAAAAGGAAAGTAAGTCACATAAATTGAGACAGAGGGAGTAACTTTTATGAAAAATTGTGACTTTTATAAAGAGTTATGACTTTTATGAAGTGTTGTGACCTTTCCAAAGGGTTGTAACTTTTCTAAATAGTTGTGACATTTCTGATAAGACACAATAATCATTTTTTTCACATTACCCTTTGATATATATAAATAGAGGATCACAATGTACATTCAGTGAGCTCGATTTTTTTCATGTTGTTTCATTCTATTATTGCATATCCTGGTATTTTTTTTACAATCATTAATTTATGCTCATATTATTAATTGTTATTTTTGAGTATATGCTTTAAACTTAGTTGTTTATGTTTATGCAAAGTTATTGTTATAAGTATTTGTTAGTACAGATTAAATAACAAATGTTAATTGAATATTCAAGCAAGTTTTCTCTACTGAAATTGTTTAAGGTACAATAAAAAAAAGCTCTTACAAATCCCTAAGTTCTTCATCAACAACGTTATTCCTTCACATACAAGGATGCGATTTTGTGTTCTTTAGAAAATCCTATGAGAGTTAATAACTTTGCATGCCCATATTTTTTGGTTTTCATGTTGTTGTTATTGACTTTTAATAAATTTTATCAATTGATATTTTGAGTACTTTAAGGATTGAAAATTGATTGAAGTGTTAGTCAATTTTTGAGGTATCTTATTTCAAAACACAGGAACTTTACTGGTTAGAATGATTTGTTTTTTCTCGCTGTTTTGTTGTCTCCTTAAAATTGTATTGATTATTTTTTGTTTGGTATGTATATGATCTCACAATGATAAAGTTTTTCGTCCTTTTAATGTTTTTCTTTGTTTCCTTCTCATTCGGCTCTTCTAAATATTTTTTGGATAAGTTATGACTATTTTCAGCAAGCTTAATTTGAAGGAAAAAACGAAACAAAACCTACTCTAAATAAAAGTAATATGTTAAACTACAAAAGATATATCTATTAACATAGGTTTGTTTTCCTTTATGTCCCAAGTCATTACTGAGCGTTTGAATTATCTAGGTTAGACTCATTTTTAATTTTTTAATGTTCGAGAATATTTCTTTAATATGAGTCTAGAATCCAACATTTTGATCTATGTGTACTTTCATAATGCAACAATTATACGTAAATATTTTTGAAAAAGTCGTTGCATTGATGAAGCATCTAGAAGTGTCTTTCGAAGTTTAATGAAGATTGAATTTCCATAAGGATCAACAATATTATTTTGTTGTTGTTCCAAAATTATTTTTCTCCTTCTATAAATTTTTGTTAGAGTAACAATGTAATAATAACAAAAGGCGGTGAATATTTGACCTCAGACAAATAGATTATATCTAAAAAAAATTATTTATGTTGTTGCGGTGTATATTTTTTAATGGCTTTAACTTATTTATAACTAATATTGATTATCAAAAACTTTCACATAATTTTTTTTACACAAAGAGTTATTCTAATCATAAAATTATCAAATTCTATATTTTTTTCATATATAAAAAAAAAAGAAAAAAAATGATGTTTATTCGATATATAAAAACATCACTCAATTTTAAAAAGTCAATTATATCATCAAACATATAATATGATAAATTATGTAAAAGATAAAAATAATTAGATATCAAGATATTTTAATCATTAATTATATATTTACAATTCTTGAAATATGTGATAATGTCAAATTATTTAATTTCTATAGAAATGTTCTAAAAACCTACAAAAATTTACTCTCTTTTTTTCTTTTAACAATCGATTATTGGAAAGGTTAGTTCACGATAAATTACCTAGTTAAAGATAATTTTATATTCAAAATTTGAGAACAAGATCTTCAAATTAATCGAGAGCACTAAAATGTGTCCAAATGAAATACCGATAAAAATGTTATTGATCTATTTCAATATTATACCATAACCATATACCTTATTCTTTCGCATCTCAATTTTATTAACTCACTGAGTAGAGATCGATTTAGAATTTAATCTTATTCAAGTTCAAAATTGATATATTACAACTTTAAAGCTCGAAAAATGCAAAAATGGTGTAAAGTGAAAAACAGCTAGAAATTCAAAATCAGAGAGAAGAAGAAGATGATTCCAGATTCCGAAAGATTTCATTGATAAGAAAATTGAGTTAATTACATCAAAGATTCACCATTTTTAACCTCCAAATCCATAAAGAGTTCTTCCTTGTCTCTTCAAAGCATAAACAACATCCATAGCAGTAACAGTTTTTCTCCGAGCATGTTCAGTGTAAGTCACAGAATCACGAATCACATTTTCCAAAAAAATCTTCAAAACACCTCTTGTTTCTTCATAGATCAACCCACTGATTCTCTTCACTCCACCTCTTCTTGCTAACCTCCGAATCGCCGGCTTAGTAATTCCTTGAATGTTGTCACGGAGAACTTTCCGGTGACGTTTAGCTCCGCCCTTTCCTAAACCCTTGCCTCCCTTTCCACGGCCAGACATTCTTTTTTTTTTTTTGAAGAATGGATTGATTTGAGAAGTGATGGTGCAAAGAAAATGGAGGGGCGGGAGTTTATATAAGGGAAATTTTGGAGGGGTTTTTTGAATTTTTGGGTGGAATAATTTTGGCGGTTGATTGAAATTTTGAATGGACGGTTTGAGATTGCGATCCGAGTGAGCTGTTTTCGCTCATTCTGGACCTTCGATTACATTGCAATCAACGGACAGTAATTATTTGTGTATTTTAATAGGATTGATTATGTATTTTTCCATGGAAAATTTGCTATAGATGACATGTTAAAGAAAGTATGTAGATAAAAGAAACATAACTACCAATAAAATAATGTGATAATTTAAGTGTAAGAAACATTGAATTTCTTTTATTATGGACAGTAATGTTTTTTTTTTTATATTATCCAAATACTATAAAAGTGCTTAAAATAAACCAATTCTATTGAATTTGATACTTGTAGTAATACTTAATAAGAGAAACTAAACTTGACGTAATAAGAATCTAACTCCTCATAGCAACAAAGATGGACCTCTTGGTGAAAGGCAAATCAAGACTCTAAACTGTTGACATGTCCAATTAATCCCAATATTCAAATCAACAACCTATATTTCAACTTATACACGTGTATATCAAAGTAGGGGTAAAGTTTGAATACAGTTACCATCTTTAGACTTCAATTATGAAATTACATTACACCGGATATGTTGTTTGTTGTTGATATGTAAGTAGTAGGAATGACATTCTCTATAAATGGGGAAACAAAATTGCAAGATTTTAGGTTGAAAATGAGTAACCAAAAGCACCAGTAATTTACTCAAAATGATTACCTGAAGGGAACTCATAAGGGCATTAACGAAACCTTTGCTTCCTCTCAAATGACCAGAACTGCAAATGTGATACTAACATTCCACAAGCACAAAAATATCTAGCCACACTGATACATGTAGCGTTGTTCTGGTTCTCAAAGAAACAACAGAACCTAAGAGAAACTTTTGAAGCAAGGACTACAATTTCATACCAAAGTTTACTACCACAATTAGCACACAGTCAATACTCAACGAGAAACAAAACTAGTTCATATGGACAAACTTCAAATACTACAGCATCCCTTTCAAAAATGGCATCTGATGAGCACAATTTTATTGAGAAAATTATATTCCCTTGTACCAGTAACAAAATTGTCTTAAGCAACAATCAGCACAAATTAACTACAAAGAGTACAAATACCAGAAAATGAAAATGCACAAACTTCATGAATGCATATACACAACAACAAGAGATGTTTTTGATAACACCCTGTTGTTTCCGATAGACTCTTGACAAATTCACAGCAACACCAATTCAAATATTTACAAAACAAAGGAAAGATAATTACTTTGTAGATAGACAAAAAAAAAAAAAAAGATACGAGCTTTCAAAATAGAAAAACATGGCAATTTACAGAAGAAAATTTAATCCAAAATACTAATGAGATTCATTTCATTACACAAATTCACCAGTTACAGTAATCTCACAATCTTCACCTACATAGAAATTTAAGCAAAACACCAGCTAGATTCAAAGGCAAAAACATACGAAATTAACCACCAAACCCATAAAGAGTTCTTCCTTGTCTCTTCAAAGCATAAACAACATCCATAGCAGTAACAGTCTTTCTCCTAGCATGTTCAGTGTAAGTCACAGAATCACGAATCACATTCTCCAAAAAGATCTTCAAAACACCTCTTGTTTCTTCATAGATCAATCCACTGATTCTCTTCACTCCACCTCTTCTCGCCAACCTCCTTATCGCCGGCTTAGTGATTCCCTGAATGTTATCACGGAGAACTTTCCGATGACGCTTTGCTCCTCCCTTTCCCAAACCCTTGCCTCCCTTTCCACGGCCAGACATTTTTCAGAGATCAAATTGAACTGATAAGAGATTGAATTGATTTGTGATGTCAATCAATGGGATTAGGGTTAGGGTTTTATAGAGATTTTGATTTTCGAATTTGGGGATTTTTTTTGGTTTTGGCGGTAGAATTTGAATTTTGTTTTCGATTTTTGGAGCGAAATTTTTGTTTTTAATATGAGCCGTTCGATGAAATGTGTATCTAACGGTGGATCGATATGTATAGACAGAAGCACGCGGATCAGTGACGTGGAGTACTTCTATTTATTTAGTGTAATTAATTACTATAGATTAGTTCTGTTTGAAGCCAATTAATATTTAAATGTTTTCCATCTAAAGATATTACAAGTCAACCCTAGTTGTAATGACAATGTTTATTTGAATATTTCCTGATTATTATGAGGTATAGATATTTGATGTTTGAATTTTATTTATCGATTATAAATAAAAGTATATAAAAAATTCTAGTTTAATAATTTTGTGTATTTAGAATAAGGATTGTATTTGTTAGACTGTTTATTAAAAATAAATAGAAAAGTATGAACATGAAAAGGAAACAAAAAAGGCAAGCATAAGTAGTCGTTATCCACGAAGTTATGACTATAACTAATAGACATCATTTAAATATACGTAAAAAAATCTTTTGGATATTCGTATTTGAATTTTACTATGTGCATGACAATAACGATGATAATTATAAATATTCTAATATTCTGTTTATATACGTAATATGTTTCTTATAAAATATTATTACATAATATTTAGTAGGACTATTATATATGGCCATATGGATAATTTTACAAATAACGTAACGCTAAAATGAATAATGATGTTATTATAGAGAAGAAAAATTGTTTCTGGATAAAATCATGTTGTTATAATGAAATATTGTTATAACGAAGTTTAATTGTAGGAAAAAATTAGCACTTAAATAATTTGCATAAAGTATTATAGCAGTTAAGGCACGCTGTAATGGCCAGTTGATGGTCTGTGGTTTGGTGAAAATAAAGTGGTAAAAATAAACGTGAGAGGTAGATCATTTGATCATGTAGTAGTTTTATATTGAGTTGTGTGAGATTCAGGAATAAATATGATTGTAATGTTTCTGGAAAAAAAAATCTTAAGTTTAATAATGCATTAACGAATTAATAAATCATCGTTTTACCTGTAAAAAATAACAACAATTGAGAAAAAATCATATTAACATATAACATAGTCATAGAGTATTATATTGTTTGAGAGTGATTTAATTTGAAATTGTATCAATAAATTAAGATTGAAATCAAAAGATGATAATATAATGCTAGTATATTCATTTGTATTATGATTCAACAATTGTAACATTCTTGTTCAAATATTTTATCATTAAATTGATACGGATAATTATTGACGAATATAAGTCTACATATGTTGATTAAATTGTAGCTTATTTAATAAGGACTTTACTTGAAGTGTTGAATTGATATTTGATTCACTAAGGCTCTCAAATTCCACTTTGACATCAAATTAAATTCAACTAGTTTAGAATTATTTTTAAAAAAAGATTTACGTGACGATAGAACAAAGACAATGTATATAATATGTTTGTTTTATCTTTATTTTCAATTTAACTAATAAGAACAGTTAATTGGAATCACTTGTTACAATCGTATTGTATGAGAATAAGTCATTAGAATCAATTGCTAAAACGATGGAGTAATAATGATCTCCATTTAATGTTTTTGAGAGTGAAAACTAGAGAGAATCAAATTATAAAAAATAAATAATAAAAGATCAAAATTGATCATTTCAAAAATACATAACAAATGAAGACTATCTTATGTCAAGGGCATTACCTATATAAAAAACATTAAAGCGTTGGATACATGACATTATCATAATATAAATACTTATTATAAAAAAAAAATATACTAAATATTTATCGATAGTAAATAAAGGCAAATCAAATTCATTTATACAATCACAAAAGTAAATTTGACCAGAATTACTATCAAAAAGATAAATGTGTACCATCGCGAATTTGCGATAATATAATGGCTTAAAAAATACTAAAATTTAAACAAAAATAATGATTAAAGATACATATAATCGACTCACTAGTTTACCACTAATGAATTGTTGTTATTTTGTATCAAGTAACTTTCAACATAATTTTAAATCAATTTTTTTTTACTCAATCATTTTGCTTTCTGTCTTTTATTATTACTATTTACTATCTTTAAGTGTTTTTTTATTTTTCTATTTCTATATAAAAAATAAAAAAACGTTATTTTCTTTCCAATTCTCCTTTGTTTATTTTCTTTTGAATTAAGTTATGAAATTATATTTATTATGTTATTGTTTTCTACAACTCTTCTTATCAATAAGTTGAAAAAAAACATATCAACAAATAGTCTATATAAAATAAATACTTAATCAATTCCATTTCTTAACTCAAAATTTAACTAAATACTATACTTTAAATACATTTGACTTAGGGCGGATCAAAATTAAACCGAAATCGATAATTCGAATAGAAAGAAAGTTATTGGTTCATCGGTAATGGGTTATTGATTTAACGGTTTTGATTTTTTTATTATCGATTTGAGGTTTTTCTTAACGGATTAACCGATAACTCGATAATAAATTAATGAATTATATTTATACCATTCGGTATATAAAATCCTTGACTTAGAATTTAGTTTCATATTTTTATTTTTGACAGTCTCAAACTTTCTGTTATTCTACAATGTGTTAGTGTTGTTTTTTAACAAGATACAATCTATCAACTCATGTACATGCGTTATTATAACGATCAATAATCGATAAGTCAATATCTTAATGGTTATTAATGATTTAACATGTCTACAAATCAATAAACTTTAAAATCGAACTGAACAGATCGATATGCGACTCTAATTTGACTTATTAATGAATAATCATATATATATATATAAAAGAGAACCCTAGGTCTGCCTACGTGGCGCCACCACAAACAAGGATTCCTTTTTAAATTTATTTATTTCCAAAACTAGCCTTCCCCTTTCATGAAACGTTGTGACTTTTATGAAAAGTTGTGACTTTTATAAAGGGTTGCAACTTTAATGAAAAATTGTGACTTTTACGAAAAGTTGTGATTCTTATGAGGAGTTGTGATTTTTATGAAAAGTTGTGACTTTTATGAAAGGTTGTTACTTTTCCGAAGGGTTGTAACTTTTTCAAAGAGTTGTGACCTTTCCAATAAAGCACAATAAATATTTGTTGCCACTACCCTTTGTTGTTTATAAATAGAGGAATTTCCTTTCATTTTAAAACAACGAAAATTTTGAACTTCTTCTTCTTCTGCACAAATAAATATTCGTGTACTCTACTCATGTTGAGTGACTTACTACACCATTGTATTTGTATCAATACATTGGTGAATAGAATCGTTCTATCCTGAGAGGATCTATTCCTTTAAACCTCGGGTACTAGAGGAGAATAATTTTCTTAAAGGAACACTGTGCATTCAGTGGGCTAAATTTTTTCCTGTTTCAGTCTATGCATGTTTTTTATAGTCATTAGTTAATGCTTATGTTATTAATATAGCACTTTAAGATTTTGGAGGAATGCTTTGCCTTAAAGATAAAATGTTATTGATAATGTAGAATATTTATTGAAAATATGGATATTACTGAATAATTACATGTAAGCTTAATAAAAGAGTTCAATCCTAGTATTAGTAAAATAGTGAATCTAATTACCAATAGTTAAAAAGTTAGTTTGACATAGTTTTTTTTATAAAATATAAATAGTTAAACCAGCTTATAAATTTTAACAAATTACAGAAATAATAGTAGTAATATTTATTACTCCATTTTTTTTTTTAAAATAAAAAAATATAGGAGTGTGAAGTCCATCCCTAATCTTAAAGCTTTGGCTCGTCTTCTTCCTTTCTACTTTTCTGCAAATTTTTTTTTTGAGCTCACACCAAATTTCTTCATTATTTACAGCTTATTGAAGCCAAATTTAAGAACCCCAGTAGCACAAAATCCATTTTTTTTTCACACACAGTTAGTCAAATTCAAGAAAAAAAAATGGCATGTAGAGTTCAACATTCAATTCAGAGCAGTTTTTGGTTCTTATCTTCAGCCCCTTTACGAAATTCGTTGAACCCAAGAAGGATTTTTTTCAAGAATCGAATTAGTTTTGGCAAAGAATTGTTTTTTTCATCTTCTTCAAGAACTGCCCATTACTGCACTTGCAGCAGCAGTAGTAGTAGTGGTGGTGATAAAGATGGTTTTTTGGCAAATGGGATTGGGGGTGATGATTCTTTTGTACTCACAACTCCACTTTATTATGTTAATGCTCCTCCTCATATGGGGAGTGCTTATACTACCATTGCTGCTGATGCCATTGCTCGTTTTCAGGTTATACCCCTTTTGAGATTTGTAATTGTTGGTTTCAAAGATTTGAGCTTTTTGTTTGAATTCTCGATTATCGTATTGTTTATGGACTATTTTTTACTTGAGCTGAGTGTGTATAGGAAACCACCTCTTTACCTCCAAGGTAGCGGTAAGGTTTGCGTACACTCTACCCTCCTTAGATTTGTGGTATTACACTGATTATGTTGTTGTTGCAATTTTATGGAGTCTATGTTGTATGCAGAGAGAAGTGCGTGATTTAAGAGAATGTTTAGTTTTACTAATCCTATAACTCGCATTAAAGACAGAAATTTTAGTAGAATTAGACTGAAATGTGACCGAATGGAGAGAAGAAACATGTATAGTATTCACTATTCACATAGTTGTCCCCGACTGAGTTGAGATTGAGGTGTAGTTGATTGATTATCTAATTTGACGGAGTGAAGTTATCTTCAGATTACCTCTTTAGTGTAGTGATTAAACCACCGCTGCTGCTGACGCCATTGCTCGTTTTCAAGTTACACTCTTTAAGATTGCAAGTGTTGGTCTCAAAGATTTAACCTTTGTGTTTGGCCCGGACACCACGGTTATGAAAGAAAAAGAAAATAAAAAAAGATTTGACCTTTATGTTTAAATCTTATGGAGAATTTGAAGTTCTCAGTATAATTTTATGGAGGTCCATTTAGCTTGGTTATAGACTTGTATGTTAGTGCAGGGAGAAGTGTGAAATTTTAAAGAATCTCTAGTCTTACAAATTCTCTACTTCGCATTAAAGACATCATTTTTAATAGTATTAGAATGAAATCGGCCCAAAAGGAGACGAATGTATATGGAGGATTCATATAGTTATCCCTGACTAGGGTGAGATTGAGATGTAGCTGATTGATTATCTAATTTGACGGAGTGAAGTTATCTTCACACTACCTCTTTAGTGTAGTGATTACACCACCATTGTTGCTGACACCGTTACCCGTTCTCACATTACACTCTTTTAAGATTGTAATTGTTTGTTTCAAAGATTTGAACTTTGTATTTAAATCGTAGGTAGGATTTTAAATTCTCAGTATAATTTTATGGAGGACTTTTAGTTTGGTTATAGACTTGTTTGTTTGTGCCGGGAGAAGTGTGAGATTTTAGAGAATCCCAAGTTTTATAAATCCTCTCATTTGCATTTAAGACAGATTGATTAGTAGTATTAGAATGAAATGGGCCAGAATATAGAGGAACGGATATAGAGGATTCATCTAGCTGACCCCAACTAGGTTGAATTGAGGTGTAGTTGATTGATTTTCTAAATTTCCAGTCTGAAGTATCTTCATATTACCTCTTTAGTGCATCTTAAATTCATTTGTTCCTACTATGATTCAGTACATTTGCTGGTCTTCCTTTGCATTACAAGGTTATAGCCTCTTTTATGGTGATGTCTTATCATAATATTTAGGGGGCGGATGTCATAGTTGACCTAAGCCATCTCTATTCATGTTTTTGGTTGTCTATTCGAATATGAATTCAGGAGTCTTGGAACTCTTTCATATACTTAGTTTGTTAGGCATAGATGGTAATCGGAGCCTCCGTTTTCACTTAGCAATGAATTTCCTTGTGGTTGTGATGAAAAGATGCCTCCTCCACGAATAGACTACCACAGAATATGATTTTAGCTTTTTTAAGTAGAAGGGAGGACATAACTAAAATAGAATAATGTCAGATTCCTCAAAGTATACTCTGGTGTGCAATTTTCATAGGCTGATGTTTGTAGAGTTCCTTTTCTTGCAGAGGCTACTTGAGAAGAAAGTTATATTCATCACTGGCACAGATGAACATGGAGAGAAGATTGCTACTGCAGCTGCAGCCAATGGTTCTAGCCCAAATGAACACTGTGACGTTGTATCACAAGCTTATAAATCTCTCTGGAAAGATGTATATTCTTCAACTAGTGCTAATTCATTTGTATTTACTCTCAAGTACAGCATCTGGAATGTTCTTTTTTGATTGGGTGTGGAGGGTTCAAAATTAAGAGTTTAGTTCATGTAAGGGGAACTCTCATCAATTGAGCTAACGTCATGCCTTTTTATTTCTTTAATTGTTACTGCAGTTAGACATAAGTTATGACAAGTTTATCAGAACAACTGATCCAAAGCATGAAGCTGTTGTGAAGGAATTTTACTCTCGGGTTCTTGCAAATGGTGACATATACAGGGCTGATTATGAGGGACTTTATTGTGTCAATTGTGAGGAGTACAAGGTGAGAACTCAATTTTATTTTCCAAAGAAATCTTGTGTGTACCCTTCATATGACATTCTTGTCCTCATAGTCTATTACCCCTCCATTTCAATTCGATTGTCTGGTTTCGATTTGTCATGAAGTTTAAGAAAATAAAGGAAACTTGTGAATCTTGTAGTCTTAAACTAAAGATATGTGGAATGTATCAAAATGTCCTTTAATGCTGTGGTCTTAAACATGCCACGTGGAAAGTTGAAATTAAAGAGTTGCCAAAAAAAGGAAAGAGACATTTCTTTGAAACAAACTAAAAAGGAAAGTAAAACAAACAAATTGAAACGGAGGGAGTATACATGATCATACAATTTTACTACTATCTTTTTTCATGCCTCAGTAGTCAGTAGTCACTCTAGGCATGAGGCATTCAACTGATTGGTTCTTCCATAAAAAAATTCATTCATGGTGGAAGATGTTAACCTAGTTACACAGTTTCTAATGACTTCCTTGTGATTTTGTGAGCCCTTAAGCTGCATAAATCTACATTCCCATGTTCTTTTCAGAATTCATGCACAAAAGACTGGCGCTGTGGCAGAGGTTGTTGTTTGGAGTAGTCAGTTGTGAAAAAAAAAGATTGATATATAATAGAAACCACTTTCCATCTTTTACTTTTCTAGCAATTTCGTGGTGATTGATTGCAGCATTGCCTCTTATTGAATTCATAGATTGTACAATTTCTAATTACGTTTTCTCGGACTGGCTTAGTGCAAGTTTATTATCTACAATCTATTCCATTACATATAAGAAAAAGATTGATGTATAATAGGTAAAATAAAGGATGCATGAGATTATAAGAATGTTCTATAGCTCAAGGAATTCGAATTGTGCAATATCCAAACTAAATCCATGTTTCTTTGGCATTTATGCATGGCTAAATCTAGTTTGTTTATTATTGGGCAGTCCATTTGTAACATTGGAAGAGTTGCAGGACGAGAAGGATTTGCTGGATGATAACTGTTGTCCTACGCACTTAAAGCCATGTGTGAAAAGAAAAGAAGATAATTACTTCTTTGCCTTGTCAAAGTATCAACAACAATTGGAAGAAGTTTTAAAGCAAAACCCTGGTTTCGTGCAGCCTTCTTATCGTCTAAATGAGGTAGGCAGATTGGAATATCTATTTGGGTTTTTATTTTAAACTCTGCACCTTATTGGTTCGTAATATCACCTGAAAAAGGCTAGAAAAGATACAGAGATGAGATTGACTTTGGTGAAGTATGTAAACAATATCTATGTTTGGAAAACATCTCATTCCTGGAATTTGCTCACTTTTCATAACACATAGTAAATAATTTGAACACTTCCTGGATTTTCCAAAGCATCAATTTAACCGGAGGTGAAAATTCACATTTTCCGTTGATATGACATTAGTTCAGTCAAACTAGGTTTACTAGAGATGAATTATATTATTCGATAAACCAAAAGATATTTGTCCAGAAAAGAATTTCATTTCAGCACTGCACTATTGTCATTTGCTCTATATGATACTGTTTCCTGAAATACTATTCCTATTGCTGTCTCAGTTTACACGTCATCATTCTTACATAATTCACATTACATGTTTGATTCGTTTGAGAACATTATGAAATAAAACTGATATAGACTATTTAAAGGTTCAAGGTTGGATTAAAAATGGCCTGAAAGATTTCTCCATTTCCCGAGCATCAGTAGATTGGGGTATTGCTGTTCCTAATGATTCGAAGCAGACTATATATGTCTGGTTTGATGCTTTATTGGGGTAAGTCATCTATCTCTTTTGCGCCTGGTGCAAATATAGATATTTTGACCTTTTGGTATTCTGTCTTCGTTTGGATTCTGTTCATTATGTTATTCAATAGTGTTGGCATCTTTTCCCTTTGTGAGAGTGCCTGTATAGCTCTTTATAAATAAAACGTCTGTGTAGTTTTTTTTTCATAATTTTTTTTTACATGGTGGTTGTTATTTTCCAATATGATTCAGGGGTTCATCTCGAGTAAACTTGAAAAATTTCACTGCCTGTTCTTCAAAATAGATTCAACTAAGCTAGTTACATGTTACATAATGTTGCTAGGGCTTTAAGTTCTTTTCTGAATCTGGTCGACCCACATGCTGCATGCAAAGGGTTATTAAATTCCAAAGCACCCCTAGTCAACATTTTTCAGTAATTGAACTGTTGTTGTGAACGTAGTAGCAAGCGACTCTCATTGTTATGTACCCTGAATATGATGTTTCATTCATCTGTTGCCGTATCTTAATCTCCCTCATCATTTTCTTCTGATTTTGCTCTTTTTTGGGTCAAACAGTTATGTATCTGCACTTCTAGAGGATAGAGAGCTAGCCAGTTTAGATACTGCAATTTCTTCTGGATGGCCTGCGTCGCTCCACTTAATTGGCAAGGTATGCCATGTTTTTAGTCACATTTAAATTCAGATAAGCTAATGCTTGTTTTTCTTTTGGGGAGGGGGGTAAGGGGGTTGGGTTGTTAAGGATCTTGTTTGGACAATCTTAGTTTCATTAACTTGCTTGGTAGTTTCTTACAAAATCTAGTCAGCATTGGCAGAAAAGGAGATTGTTACTCATACAAAAAGGGCAAACTAAGCACGTAGTTAGACACATAAATTACGTTTTTATGTCATTCAAGTTTCAAGTTAAGTATTAAGTGGCACTGGAGTTGTGCTATTCTTGTTGGTGTATGCCAATTAGTATCTACTCGATCTTTGATTATAGATTTTGTTCCTCGGTTAACCATGAAGAATCTCAGATGTTCAATATCAATATCTTTTATCGATCAAAGTTCTCATTTTAGATGCTTCTTTGGGTGCACCTAAAAGCATCTTGTTATCACGACTTAGCAACCTTGGCAAGCTAAAGTTCTTTTATGTTTATATGAAACAAAATAAAAAAGTTCATATACTTCATGTACTTCCGTTGCTAGAGAACTTTCTCAAAATCCTCTTTTTGATGAAGACGTTCCTTTTTATTTAGCTAAATTTCATCTAATCAATGTGTCTCCTTGACTAGTTTGTTCTCCTTAACAATTTGACAGGATATATTGCGATTTCACGCTGTTTATTGGCCAGCGATGTTAATGTCAGCAGGAATTGGCCTCCCTAAGATGGTATTTGGTCATGGATTCTTGACCAAGGTATTTACGTTACAGTTGGAACTTTTACTCTATATTTTCTTGACCTTGGAAGATCTGGCTCTTTGACATTGTCTGAGTTGTAGTTTGTTATCAC
>JAJOOH010007764.1:0-11136 GCA_029582605.1 Solanum gracilifrons
CTAACAAAATTGCTCATAGAGATGTGAAAACTGAGAATTTACTTGTTGACAGAACTGGAAGAGTGAAGATAATTGATTTTGGACTCTCTAGTGAGTTTTATTCACTTGGATTGGATTATCCTCCTATGATGGTTGGAACAAGTGGAACTATGGGTTATATGGCTCCTGAGGTTTTGAGTGACGCGTCATATGATCACAAGTGTGATGTCTACAGCTTTGCAATTTGCTTGTGGGAAATGTATACTTGTTTAGATCCATACCCTGAACACATTTCTCGAAGTAAAATCTCACATCAAATTTACAAGGATCGAAGGCCTGAGATACCAAAATGTTGTCCAAGACCATTGTCAGATATAATGGAGAAATGTTGGGATGTAAAGCCACAAAATAGGGCAGAGATGAAGGAAGTGGTACACATGTTAGAAGCCATTCAGACGAGTACAAAACCAAGAAAGCACCACATATTTTGCTTTGCTTAGAAAGACAGGAATCACAGGAGTTTATAATTAATATGTAAATTGTAATGTTGCTAGTTTTACATGAATAAAGTTCTTCAAGCATTCTTTCTTGAGCATAGAGCACAGCAGAAAACCAAAAGCATAAAATGCAATGAGAAATAGAAGAGTACTTGTGCTTTATGCAAGGTAACATGCTTGTACGCAACATCTTTAAGACACAACCAGTTTTTTTTATAATGATATCTAATTCTATTTAAAATGTAAAACGGTTCCCATCTGAGAAATGAAGACTTAAAATTCCAGTTTAAAATCACGTTCAGTCCATAAAGAACACTATTAAGGCCTTCACAACAACAACATACCCCGTTGTGATCCCACAAATGGGGCCTTTGCTTCTCAAAAATTTCCTCCAATAAAAAATGTGGGACGTTTCTCATATGTAAGAGAAAACAGCACAAACATGGAAAGCAAAGCAACCTTGAAGCTGGAATGAATTAAGAGAATCACAAAATAACCAACTTTTAACCTAAACTATTTATCATTTTTATGCTTGAAAGAACACAGTTCTACAATGATTTGATAGAGTAGCACGAGCATTATGAATATGCTTCCAAGTTACAGGTGAGAACATAACTAAAATAAGGATTTGGGCCTCAAAGCTAAACCTGTCTCAACTTTCTTGATTTCAAATATAAGCATCCTCCACATCTTCAGAACAAACATTTCAGCTTCTTCATCTAATATACTTTGGAGCCTCTCCAGCATCTCAGTTGCCTTGACATGTTCTTGAGTGCTGGAGACGATGTAGTCTACCAGCGTCGGCTCCTCCTCACCAAGAAAATCAGTGATCTTCTTACTGATCCATGGTCTCATCCTTTCATGCAATGCATTCTGTGAAAAGCAAAGCAGATATAAACTATAAACATTCACAGCTCCAATAAACCAACAATAGAAAACCCGAAAAGAGAAGATAGGATATACAAAATGTAACTTGGCAAAAGCTCAGAACATAACATTCAAGTTATTTTAGCCTAGAGACTCAGCTTCAAGTGAAACAAGTCTATAGGACCTTGGGACTCCAACAGGAACTAAAGCGCTAAATGAAGAGTTTACACGACTAGCAGTTGTTAACATTCCTAACCGTTGGAAGGTGGATCTAACTAATATCAACGACAGCTGAAAGGCGACCAATTTTCGGTTCACTTGTAAGCAGTGGTTCTTGCTGTAAAGAATTCTTAAAAGCCAAAGTACTCTCTTGCCATGCATCCTCCCAGAAAACTCAGGATGCCTATATTCCTTTCTTGATCAGGAACTTAGGATGCCTACATTCCTGTAAGTCCTCACCACATGTCAAGGAGTTGAATATTATTTTCAGTCAACTACCCGGTCAAGCTTAATATTCTTCTCACTCAAGCATGGTCAAACTCCTCTCGAGGCATGCTTAAGCCCTTAGTCCCTGAAGCTTGGTGCTGCGCAGGTTAGATGTTTCGCTTCACTTAACTGTATTCCAGAGTTGGCACTAGGTTGGGTCTCAACATCTATAAGTTTTTCCTTAAAGAGGATAGCACTGATGACAAAATAGTATCTATTCATCAAACTTCATGAATAAACATTTTTCGTGATTAAGAAAAAGAAATTAGAATTTAACAATAGATAACAAGACATAATTAGCAACTTGCATCTGAATCTGAAATTCAAAAAACATTGTACTTGATAAACATGGGTTTTTACGTTTTACTTCATATATACTTATTTTTTCAATTCTTTTGATCTACAAAATTGTCATTAGGTTTTGTAGTGATTTTTTCCTTGCATACAAAGTCCATGCTTCGATTGCACTTTACACTTGAAGCCCCAACAGGCACTTAACAATTTTCTATGCTTTCCACCTCTGATTATACTGCTGATGAGGTGATCGTATTCAGAAAGTCCTATGATTTCTGAACATTTTTTATCTAATTGCTAATTACATGATTCAGCAATAAAGCAACTATATTGGTGCTCAATAGAGAAGAATTATTTTCTAATCTTGTAGGAAGACCAATAAACTTATTATCAAGGGACACTATGTCTTCCCAGAAAATGAGAAAAACTACTGTTTAAGAAATCAGAAGTAGAGCCACAGTGTCTTCCACATTCAAATAGTGGAGAACAAATAGGAATACATAAGCTACTTCATCATGTTAGTGGATGTGTTAATCACTTGATCCATCAGGATATACGAATTTTTCCCTCCCATTTACCTCTGTATGCTGTTGTGCAATTGATAAATTGACTCTCCATCTCCCTCCTAATGAGATGTTTCGATTCCAACGTGGACTTTCAGGCAGTCGTGCAAAAAGCAGATGCCTTAAAAAATATTAAAAAACTACCATAGAATTACCATGAATATACGTACTGCTAATACTAAGGACACTATACTCAATCCAACAAAAGCCTATCTTTATTTACCAGAGTCAATGAACCAAGTTTTAGAACTAGCATACATTTCACATATTTCATGCATACGCAATATCTTAGGAGTTCTTTGGCATCTGCCCATAAGGAATACTGAAACTCATTCATCAGTTGTGTTTGTTGTAAAAACAATTTAAAAGGAACCATCATGGTGCTCTTACTATTACTGTGCTCAAACATAAAAATAGTGGCAAAGGAAACATTTGATTGGAAAGAAAGACCGGCTATTTCGGGGGTAAAACCTATATCAAATGTTTGGCTGACATTAGGCTAAAAATCAACCACAATAGTAATAAAAGCCCTCCAAATCCTAGAAGCTGAGTGGGTATGCTATCTCTTACGTCTCCTCCCACTCTGCTTTATGTTAATTGCAGGAACACATCAATATGAAAATGCATAGCTGTGTTCGCTAGAAGTTGCAAGTGCCAGATAGCATACAACTCTAAGAATAAAACATATGAATTAATTTGGTAATATTTGCTATAATCCGATGAAACCATCTCATGTATTAAAGCAAGAGAATGAAACTGACAGATCATTTCTCACCTTGTCATAAATAGCCCAGTTTATCTCATAAGAGAACAACTCATCTTTGGTCTTTGGAATCATGTCAATCAATTGCTTTGCATCTAAAAGCTTCTGATTATCAGGCGTCTTAACCTTATCAGGTCTAGGTTCCCGAACTCTGTCATGATCAAGGTTTCTACTGTCATCCCTGGTTCGGTTAGTCTCCTCATCATGTCTGTCCCGATCCCTCTGGCTGGATCTGTCATGAGTTCTTCTGTGTCTCTCCTTCTCTACGTCAGGCCTCTCTTCTTTAGCATTGACATTTGAAATTCGCTTAGCAAATTCTGCAGCTGTAGTCGGCGATGCTTCAGAGATGGAAGGTTGGACCATATGTTGCTCGTCAGCTGAGTAGTCAATTGGAACTAATGGCCTCATTTTCTTTTCTTTTTGAGTATCCTCATCCTCATCCGCATTGAAGAAAGACGGGACAGCAGCTCTTTTTCCTGACCCTGAGAGGCCAAATTCTAACCTTTTCGTAGGGGCATGGCTATTATGCATCATGTCTGATGCTGCAATAGCTGCCAACACTTCATCAGTCCCATTTTGTGCAACTCCTTCACCTGTTATTTTTCAATATTAAATGCCAAATAAAAGACGAGCAAAATCCATAATAATAAATCTTAAGAAGAATAAACTAAAATAGTTACCCTGGCTTAAATTATCCTGAGCTGTCTCGACATTCTTATCTTGGCTATCAAGATTGTTTTCCTCATATGAAACAGCTTTTTCACGTCCATTGGCTAGATGACCAGAAAGGATTTTCAATGCCTCCTCCTGTTCTTTTTTCTGATGTTCCTCGTCTGCTCTTCTCTTAGCCTCAGCAATCTCTTCTTCTTCTTTAGACCTGTCGGCCAAGTCATCTTCCTTCTCCCTCTGCCGTCTTTTCCTCTCCTCGTCACTAGTCCTGTGTTTTCTTTTTCTATAACCATCTTCACATTCACGTTCTTGTTCCACTATATCCCATTTGCGTTCCTGAGCCCTTTCTTTCTCCCTTTCTCTCTCTCTTTTTCGCCAATGTTCCCTCTCCCTTTCTCTTGTTTCCCACTCTTTTTCACGGGATTTGTACCTACGGTCATCTTCGCGGGTCTTGTACTCTCTCTCCTTCTCTCTCTTAGTTCGTTCTTGTTCACGTTCTCTCTCATACCTTTCGAGTTCCCTTTCCTTTTCCCTCTTCAAATCCCTCTCCCGATCCCTGCTTCTCCTATCTTGCCTACGATGGTCCGGTGAGCTAATCTCGGCCTTGTCATGCTCACTTGAAGTTTTACTTTCGTTGACATCATCATTTTTTTCTTCTGCAGTGTTTCCAAAATCATATTGAAACTGTCAGTAAAGCTTCAATAAAAGAAAAATATCCGAAAGAAATAAAGGAAAGAGAGGCTTCTTATTGGTCCAAAAAACTAACCATTTTTTGCTGTATCTCTACCTGGTTCCCCATCGTTGAGGTTTTCCGTATATGAGTTATCAGAACCATCTTTAGGTGCTTGTGGAGGTGGAGGTGGAGGTGGTAATGGTTTATTCTTCAGCCTTTCCTCTATCATATCCTTGAGCTTCTCCAAGGCCTCTTTGTCAGCTTGCCTATCTTCGTCAGTGACCAGACCAAAGTTAGCAGCATCGAGATTTTCTTTGTTCCCTTTATCACCACTATCTTGCTTTGATTCTTCTGTACTAGACTCAGGAGGTTCTGTGGGCGTCTTTGCATTTTCATTTGTCTCCCCACCTAATGCACTTTCTTCTTCTTTCTCAGTGCCTTCAGTTTCAGATTCTTTGGGTTTCTTTGAGTTTTCTGCTTTCTTTTCAACATACCGTTCAAGGAAATCGCGAGTTGCTTGATTGACATTTAACTGCAATGATACCAAGTCTAACTAAGTTTAATAGTTGAAAATTCACTACCCCTTGGTAAGTTGGTAATGTAACATGACTTGAAGGAGAGCGCCTATAACATGATTTGGTCGAAATATACATGCAGACAGAACAAAATGTTCATATTTTCAAACACTGAGGGAAGATACTGTAAATATTTAGCAGACAGATGAGCTGCACAGGCACACATTATCAGATGGAAAGATAAGGTATCATAATTAATTTTATCACTGGTGAGATCTTCATGCTGCACAATAATAGTCCTAAAATATGCAGACATAAATGAGAAAACAAAATTTATTTATTTTGGATGGTTGGCTGTGTGTATTTTCTATATAAGAAAAAAAAGAATTGGGTGGGTGCGTGGGGATTGAGAGAGAAAGGAGAAAAAGACAGGATTATACCATTAGCTCCTGCCCGTCGATGTTTAATTTGTTGAGCAATCTTAATGCACGGAGAACTCCCTCAGCAGCCTCAAACTCACAAAACCCAAAACCTTTCAGTGATCCATTAGTCGGATCTTGAGCACGCTTCCAACTCCTAACAGGCCCGCAGAGCTTTGCAAACATTACAGCAGAAAAGTCAGTTAAATTTAGAGCTTTGGAACACAAACAAGTGAGAAACACAAAGAACTAAGTTCCACCCTTCAAAAAGTAATTGGAGGAATTGCCGAAATGTTAAATTCACTCACCTGCAAAAGAGAAAGCATAAACTCATTTTCTGCAGTGGACGATATCTTGCCAACATAAACTGTTGTTTGTGGTTTCTCTGTTTGAGTAATGCTTGGGATGGCAGCTGCCCTGGCAACAAGAGGAATGATTGGAGGACGCATCATAGGGATTGGAGGGCGCATCAAGGGAGGAATAATGCCTACTGCACCTAGTGGGCGTGGAGGAAACACTGGTCGAGCCATCTGTGTGTACGGTGATGCATAACGCGGAATTCCTGCATAAATGGACAAAGGAGTCTAGGAATATTTATTAGGCCAAGCTTACAAAGCAGAGACAAGTCTAACACTCAACACCTATGTCTCATTCACAAAAGAAAACTGTAAGGCTGAACAAATGTTATTACCAAACATTACAAGCATTATGAGATGGCACCATAGGCATGAGAACACTCACGAGCTGAACAGATAACCTGAAGGATCAAGATAATAACATCCATTTCATAAACCACTAACATGTGAATAGGGCTTACCTTATGCATCCACTTGCAAAGAAATCTGATCTAACTGTCCAAATTCCCAAGAATGATTTGCAAGGTTTGAATACATTAAGATGAGACTTCCAGCGTCTCATCATCAGTAATGCAATTGATAGCATGATAACATATTTTAAGACAATCTTTACACATGTCAAACATTAACATCATCATGTACCACAGGAAAATAGCCGGAAAGACAACACAAGCAGGTAAAATGAAAAGATTGTGATACCTTGGTGTATAGGCTACTTGCATTCAGTTGTTAACAAGGTCTGCTGCCAGCATTTCAAGAATCAAGATCCCAACAAAGGGGTAGTACCCTTACTACTAAAAGTAAATCTACTGTAGTACACGCATATTCAGACATTACATAACATAGAAAATTATATGTCCATGGTGAGAAAGCTCCACTTTTGGTACTTCACAGAAAATAGATGTGTTCGAAAGCAAATGACCTTGTAATGATAAATAAAAATAAAAACAAAAACAAGCAGACGTGCTCATACCAAAAAAGCAGTTGGAGTACTCAGTAGTCTCTAATGAACAGCAATATGAAGCCTTCCCACCTTTCTCACCGAAACCATTCAAGAAACTGTAGGAGAAAACATCCCGTCATCGATACCCCTTATCCATTTTTAATACAATTCTATGGCAAACTCCTCTCATCCATATTATTCCCCTCTCAATATCAACACAATAAAGCAACAGACAGAAGTAGGCTAGCCATTGTTACTCTAATTATATCTATAACTGTATACTATTAAGTAATGTGAGGTTCAAATGGTAACCAGAGATATGTGTTCAGTAATTCTTCTAGAGCCTTTAACAAGCATACTTATGTATAACATTTTGTAGTGGTTCAGTCTCAACAGAATAATTTCTAAATAATAAACTTTGTCAAAGCTATTATTAGGACCACCAGTACTGCAGCATCTAGTGCTGACGATCCAGAAATATGAAGTAACTATCCTAAGAGATTAATCACTAAGACAAAGACTTCGCCTTTTGATATGACAACACAAGCGTATAATACACTGCACAATCTATCATTTCAGCTATCAATATTGTAGCATCAATTGCTAAATACCAAGTGACAGTACATATTAGAAAGAAACAAAAACCCACCGGGATGAATCATGGCGCCATGTGGAGCAGGCTGAGGCATAGCATGGTAACCGTTAGGCATAGGAGCGTACGGTCTCATCATCTGTCCAGGCATAGCATAAGGCGGCATAATTTGCGGCGCCGAACCCATCTGTACAGCTCCAGCACCAGCTGTAGGTGCTGGAATCATCGACGGCGGCACAGAATTCACTCCGGGAGGCTGAACAGAAGGATTCGGAAAATTCAATGTTTGCTGCTGCAAGTTAGGGTTAGGAAGAGGCGAGAACATAGGAGCTACACCAACACCAGGTAGTGGTGCTGGTGGCGTCGCCGGACGAAACGACGGAGGTATGCCAGAGTAAGGCTGGATCGACGGCGGAGGTGGTGGCAGAGGTGAAGATAACGACGGTGCCGGAGATGGATCTGATTGGGAAGTTCTGTTATCGGATTCCGTTGGTGGTTGTGAATTTGCGACGGCGGAATTTTCCGGCGAAGGAGCTGAATCCGCCATGGATGTGGAAATTGGGTAGCCGAAGATTGTGGGTTTGAGAGTGAGCCCTAGAATTACTGGAAGAAAGTGGTTGTTTTTATGTATGTTTTATATATAATATATATATTGTTTTTATGAATATGTTTTATATATAATATATATATTTTAATTTTTGAGTAAAATATCTCTTGTGCTCTAAAAGAGGTTTATTGTTTATTTGGACCGATTTTTATTTGAATTAAATTTAAATTATAAAAGTTGAATTAAATTTAAATCATATTTATTTGTTTAGTTGTTGTTAGTTTGACTTAATTTAGTTTAAAATCACCGTATCTCAAATTTTCTGATTGAATTTGTCATAGATGTTTATGATAGATAATAATTTCCTCCCGAGCATAGATTATTCATCATATTGTGCTCTCCAAAGAGCAATTCTTCTCTTTGGTCTTGTGGTTCCGGTCTTCCAGAGAATCTAACTATAAGAGAATCAGAAACATAGGGTTTTTCTCTCTTTCAAGCGATTTTTTTTAAGGTAACTAACTTGTTTCCATTAATCACCCGTAAAACAATACAGAGTAGTCAACATCCATAGGTAGTGAAATGTTGAATACTGGAAAAACACCACTCCCACCCTCCTCTACGCGCTATACACATAAGACCTCACCTTCACTCTTACACCAATCAAGACTGAACTAAAGGCCTACTCTTAAAGGAAGCTCTAACATTACATATAAAAGCAATAGTTCTAATAATCATATCTACTCCATTTGTCTTCTGCTCAAACACTCTGATTCCTTTCAATCCATAATGCATAGACAGCTTCAACATAGACCATTCTGAGTCCGTAGTAGAGTCTTCCCCTTTGCATTCTTCAAAACCCAGTTAAGGTGTTGTTGTCAATTCCCTTCTATACCATACGGCATCTACATCATGTTAGCAAGGTGATTCCATAGTTGTCTAGTATAAGATCGATTCACAAACAAACGATCTCGGGTTTCATCCTCCTTTTGACACATAATACATTATGGCTCCACTTTGGAACCCCATTTCAACTACCTATCTTTAGTGAGCAGCTTAGCTTGCAGTTGTAACCATAAAATAAACACAGTCTTTGGTCTAGAAGGAGTACTAAACATTAGGCACTTCCAGGAAATCATCACACCGTCCCTATCAATCTTAAGTACAGTTCTCTAATAATAGTCTGTTGATTCAACTGAGATAGTTGACAGTTTTTTCACATCTTCCTAGCTTCCAAAGTCTTCCTAGTCATCCAACAAGCATGCTGAGGAATAGGAATGTGTTTCACTTATTGAACATGATTCTATGGTTGATCCGTAAAAAAAATATTTTAATCAAATTGCAAATACTCCAACTTATAATATTCCATTTGCATAATGTTTTTCCGTAACCCACTTAAAAGTCAACATATTTATAAGGCTAATTAAATAAATTGTAAATTATTGTAAATTTGTAATCAAAGAAAAAGGCAGCAATTGGTTGAGCAATAATTACTGTATGTCATTATTTTTAAGCTGACTCCTGTTTAATTTTTCACTTTATATTGATATAGTTATTATTACAAGATTAATAAGCTCTTATTTTACACTTTAAAATAAATTAAGCAAGAATAATTTAAAATAGTTTTTTTTTATATAGTCCAAGTAATATATGTTTGATCGATAAATTTTGTTGATGTTTTTTTAGCTTTAATTTAAATTTTTGATCTTTATATTTTGAATCATGATTTGTTTTTAGAATTCTAGTATAATAAAGTTCTAACACTATCTATTATAATTCGTATGATGCATTATCAATATTAAAATAAAAATTCCAATAATTTATAATCTAGTTTTCATTTTTTTTTAAAAATGTGATAATTTTATTTTATCATATTAAAGTATTTAAAAATCACAGATCCTACCCCTTCACAGCATTATAGGAATACATTTTTATTGTTGTATATTGATATTCTATAAAGAATTAATTTATAAAATATTAAAAATAACTATTGGTAAAATAATTTTTTAACATCATACCAATAAATAATGTAAAACAAATAAGAATTTTGTATTGAAATTTTACGCAATTTAGGGAAAATGGTATGAAATAACAAACTATTAATTCAAATTAAATGATATAGCCATAGTTTCTTTTATTTGTAATTCGCAGCAAACATTTCATATTTTTTGTCATCCCATTTGTATACCGAAATATACAAATAGACCGAAATATACAAATACATGACCCATTTGTATACCGAAATATACAAATGCAGGACTCATTTGTATATCGAAATATACAAATGCAAGACCCATTTATATACCGAAATATACAAATAGACCCAAATACATACTTTTTATGTATATGTATACCGAAATATACAGATTAATAGCCATAGCAAACATAAAGTTTGTTGTGGAGCGCAATTATACAAACTATAACTATAACATATAAATATGATTTTTATGTTTGCTAAACCTAAAATTTTCTCAATTTAATATTCTATCGCATGATTCACATCTCTAATCACTTCAAACAAAAAAGTGTTAACTAACGTTTTTATTGATCACTGACAAGGATATTATAAATCCATAGACACATTACCACAATTAGCTATCCAAGTATGCTCAAACAATAAGAAAAAATTAACAATATTTTTATTATATTATATTAAATATACAACAAAATTCTATATTTATATAACTGAAATGGGGATGGAAGGGTGGAGGGGGGAGGGGAGGTTTGACAAAAAGTCACATGTATATTTTTTTATTATATAGAAGAGCCAAGTTGAGGACGACCAAAGGCAAATTCGTCAATTCATAAAGATTCTACAATGTTTGTTTCTATGTTATGACATCAAGAAAGTGGTAATAGATTTGTAATGACAAAACAACCAAATATATTTTCCTAAATGCCATGTGTATCCTAATGATGTGAGATTTAATATGGACCCACATTTTCAATCACACTTTTTTTCTTAAATATTTTGAA
>JAJOOH010007769.1:0-10977 GCA_029582605.1 Solanum gracilifrons
GTCTTTTTCGTTTTTTCAAACACTGAATTTTTCCTCTCTGCATACATTTTCTCTCATAAATAAAATTGTCGATCGACTGAGTCTGTGTGTGCTCTTGTCGTTGTTTTTGCGTTCGCTGAAGTTATTGAAATTTGAGGTACCGCTACTTCTTTAACAGGTTAATCTGTTTTATCTTGGGAGGAATTAATCTGCAATCTCGGGTACAGTGAGGGGATTAAATTTCTTAAGGAAACACAGTGGTTTCTGTGGACTCGGATTAAAGTTCATTCTGTCTATTTCTTCATCTTTTTTTCTGTTTCTGTATTATTGACTAACCTGAATACAGGAGATAACAGTTATATCAGGACATGTCACATAAGTACTGATGACTAGATTCCCTGGAGCTTTAACAACTTCCCTGGATGCCTGGGTTGCCATGGAAAGACTATCTTTCCCCCCATCAATTGCAATTCCAAGTTCAATCATAGCTTCAGAAAGAGCAACAGCAGCATCATACATTGCAGCGCCTTCGCCATCTAGCCTTGCAGCATACATCCAATTCCCACTTGCTTTAACATCAGAAAGAGATGTAATTTTCGCCCAAACTAGATTTGTGAGTGCTTCTCCGACAGCCAACCGTGCCATTGCTTTTGGATCCAAAAGACCTTTTATTGGCTGCTCCCCAATTGAGCATGCACCTCCAGTTAAGCCTGTATAAGTTTGAGCTATTACAGCAACATCAGCAAGAGGAATCTGCAAGGGACCCACAGTTTGCTGCTGTGCCACAAGGCCTGTGACGCACCTGTCAACTTTAGTGGTTAAGAACCTTTTCGAACAAACAGAAGGAAGCCTCAAGACTCTCTTCAGTGAATCTAAAATTGTTGTTGCAGGAGCAATATCAAGTGGCTCACGCAGAGTATTCATGCGATTTAATTCAAATGTCTTTTTAGGCATATCGCCAAGAACCTTCTCAAGCTCAAGATCAACCGCAGGCGGAGGAGGAGGCAGTCCACTAGACCTGCATTTTTCAATTGCTACACTATCCTGCAGAACAATACGCCCCTCACCATTAATTGTTCCAATAACAGCCATGGGAACTCTTTCCCTTGCACAAACAGCTTGCAAAAGACCACGACTTTCAGGCTTCACCAGTATTGCATCTTGCTCCTGATACTCTGCACCCCAAATTTCTAGAACAGACATGGTGTGATCACCAATTACAATTGCCCTTATATCAATTTTGGCACCCTCTGGGTGTATTATCTCCTTCACGACATTACAGTTTCCACCAGCACCCTGATCATGAATACTAATGATGGGGTTGTTTTCACCAATTTCAACACAAGCGCGAACAACCCGATATAACTTCTGTGCCATCTCAGCATCTCCACGCTGCACGGCATTGAAGTCAAGCTCGGCATCATTCTGTCCACTGACCATGCTGGATGCAGCACCGCCTCCCATTCCAATGCGATATGCTGGTCCTCCAATCTTAACTACCAACATACCAATCTCGGGTTCTCCCTTTGATATGTGAAGGTGATCTATTTGCCCAATGCCAGCACTAAACATGATTGGCTTCAACCATTCCCTTCTCTCACCACTTGGCAGTCTCATTCCAAAATTTCGAGTATAACCCTGGATCAAGGGCTCCCCAAATTTATTTCCATAATCTGACGCTCCATTACTAGCATCAATAAGGATCTGCAGTGGTGATGCCAAATTTGCTGGGTATGTGAAAGAACGATCTTCCCAAGGAGCATATGACTCTTCAAGATTAAGATTCCCAACACAATATCCAGCTGTAGATGCAACAACAATAGAACCCCTTCCAGTAGCATGGGTATCTCGGATACGGCCGCCTGCACCTGTCTCAGCTCCAGGATAAGGTGCCACAGCACAAGGGAAATTGTGGGTTTCTGCAGTAAACAAGATATCAAGGAATCTGGCAGTCACATCCAAGGGGCATGTCGAGCAAGGCTGAGTAGGTCGCAATTGTTTCACTGGAAATCCCTTGATAGCACTGGAATTATCTTTGAAACCAATAACCGAATTATTTGGATTTGCAAGCAAAGTGCTTTTGACGATCTGCATAAGAGTCTTATCCACAGGTTGACCATCTAGTACAAGCTTTCCAGTAAAGAACCAGTGCCTACTGTGTTCACTATTAGATTGAGCAATATCAAATAGTTCTACATTAGTTGGGTTTCGCTTAATGTCATCCCTGAAAAGTTTGGTGTAGTACTTTAAGTCTTGCTCATCAAAGGCCAAGCCCATTTTCTCATTAATTTCCTCCAATGCCTTGTGACCCTTTTCCATGATAGGTATATATCGAACCTCCTCTGGAACTATACTTGTCTTGAAAGAGGAAAGCTTCTCAGCATAGACACACTCCGTCATCCGATCATGAACCATCGAAGCAAATGCATTAATTTGACTATCCGGAAGTGACCCATTGACATATAATAAATACCTCCTCGAACGCTCCATTCTATTTATCTCTGTTAACCCGCATGCTTGACAAATCGACACTGCATTAGCAGACCACGCTGTAGTGAAAGACAACCGCGGACCAACTTCAATGATATATGCATCCACACTTTTTCTCTTCTCCCCATCAAGGAAACTCTCACTTCCCAAGCTATCAGGTTCATAAGTTTCTCCTAAAACCCATTTAAGCACAGAAAGTTTATCAATTGAAAGATCTGAACTGAGACCAATGTTAAAGCACTGTTCAGTTTTCAAGCCAATTATTTGATTTGATATCTTTGTCTGAACCAATTTGAGAAGCTCAGCAGTGGCACTGTCCTGTAGGAACGGAACGCGATATAAATGTATCACCTTTTCATCAACCTCCTGAAATTTGTCTGAATCTTCATTTACCAAGCTACTGACATCCTTAGATACAACAGCCCTAATCTTCACCCTAATATGGGACCTTAATCTCAAATTTTTATGTGAATATGGAACATGGCTCGATCTTGGAAGTGTGCCCCAAAGCAAACGATTTGTCTGCCTACTAGAATGTCTGGGCAATGCTAACTTTTGTCTATGAAAACCCTGTAGTGTAAATAAAGCATATTTAACAACTGTTCCATTGGTGATTAATAAAAACTTTAGTCACCCAAAAAAAAAAACAATTTTCCAAACATCATTAAACAGAACATATTCAAGACAATAAAATAGTGATCATACTTGTAAGAACTCTGTTGCAGCAATGTCCCAAGCAGATGTTGCCATTGCCAAACTCTGTTTCTGCAATGAAGAAGAGATGATAAAAAAAAATAGAGTCTACAATAACAATCACAAATAACATACCCACTAAAAAAATTAGCATAAAAAGGAGCTATAATGGCTTACACGCCAGTTTTTGCGTGTCAAAAAATCAAAACTTTGAAATAAAAAATTAATCTTCCTCCACAAATTTTCCTCATACGAGAAAAAAGATTTGATTTTTATAGCAAGTAAATACCTTGTTATACCAGTGATAGACTGATAGTGTCCTGTTTTGGGTTCAAAGCCAAAGTTAGAGGGGGCGAAAAGGGTAGAGAGGGTTTAATGGTGGAAGGAGCAAAATCAGTGATAGTGTTCTGTTTGGGGTTTAAGACCAAAACCCTAGTTTTTAGAAATTCTCTAATTCTATATGTTGTATATTGTTTATTTCGATTTCCTACTAATGTTGTTAACTTAAGACTAGAATCTGATTATTTCGAACTTACATTGCATTTTTTATGCTCATCCATGTTAGAATTAGATTATTCTGAATTCAAACCGCATATAGAATTAGAATCAGACTATTTCAAATTCGCACCACATATTATTATGTTCATTATCAAATAAATTATGGTATTTATGTAAATTTAAGAATTTTATGTTTAAAATTAACACCAAACATTAATTAACTTAATTATTCTACTCTACTCCGTATCACATCAAATGGGAAGAAGAAAATATATATAACTTTAAAAAAAAAAATTAATCTATAATCTATAATATACATAAGGGAGTCGTGGTTTTGTAGCATTTTGGAAATTTATTTTTAATTTCATTTTTTTTATAAAAGAGTTTTATTCTTATACATAAAAATTTTAAAAATATCTTTTAGTTTAATTTGTAAATGATTATAAAAAAATATTTTCACAATTAAGTTATCACAACCATATAGTAATATTTCAAACAAAAGTATTAGATTCTTTTTGATGTCTTGTCTCTCTACTCTTTGATTCAAGATGCCATAAGCCCATAACGAATGTACGAAAGTTCGCATTGAAGATGTTGATAAATTGATTTGCGTATATATATATATAGCTTTACTCATGATACGAATAATATTTTAACGTAAGAATGTGTACTAATTAAGTATATTTTAGGGTATTATGGCTGAATTTAGTTTATGGATATGTAAATACACTATAACATCAAAAATATTAAGAGTTACGGGGATCTAAATTTTTTTACTCCTTTTTAATCAAGAAATAACAAAAATGGCCTCTTGTATTTAAAGGTAAGTTTAAAATAATCTCTTAATTAAATACTCCTTCCGTCCACTTTATTTGACATGCTGTACTTTTCGAAAGTCAATTTGACTCATTTTCAAAGTTAAATTAGATTATATTAATTTGATATTTTAAACAAAAAATTTAGATATTCAAAAACTAGACAAAAAGTAGTAAATATTGTCAAAAGTTAATATTTTTTAGTCTCTAACAAATATTTATCGAAGGTTAACTAAAAATCTTAGTTTTCAACAAACTTGAAAATTTAAAACTATTTTTGAACCTACCCTTCGAACATAAGACATCACTCTAGTCCATTTTTTCTTTTTTCCAACATGCATGAATATAGTGGTTTAATATTTATGAAACCATATGTTATAGTAATACATTATTTTGCAACATATCTTATTATTACAACTATATATATATATATATTATAAGATCACTAGTTATTTTTTGGAAGATCCCAAATCTTTTATTTATTATGTAATAAGTGCTAAGAACTATTAGTAATGTTTATAGGGAATGGGAGAATCCGGGTCGGGTTTTTCAACACCATCTTCACCCCTTAACCAATAATTTTGGGGAAGAGAGGCTGCACCATTTGGTATATCATTCATCACTCTTTCTTGCCCTGTTGGAAAATATATTCCTGTTCGAGGATGTGGCACCCACCAGCACTCCTCCTTCGAGTTTCTTCGTGTTTCACCTCTCTCATCAATATTTTCCTTCCACCTACTCATCATGCGTTTAATTTGGTGCACTTTATGTGGCCTACATCAACCATTAACCCATCTTATCTTATATCATGGATATTAGCAGATAATATTATGCTAATTTTAAAAAATATATACATAAAATATCTAATTTTACAACCACAATTTCATTCACGTAAATTTTCCACAGTATAAAAGGACATGATTTCCACCATATATTCTAACTTTTTATTTTTTGTTGACGGATTGAATGAAAAAACGTTTCTTTAGGGGTTTATTTGTGAAATTAAGTATGATATATATCTTGCTAGCATTTGTGAATGATTTCAAATTACAAATTACTACTATAAATTTAAAAGTACAAGTAACTAATAACGCAAGGCAATTGAGAGAAGAAGAAATTAAACAACACATTAATTACCTAATTAGTTGTAATCTCTGTGAAAACTTAGTGATTCCAGCTGCAGTCATATGCAGATAAATATTTCTAGTTGATAAACCAAACTATAAATTAGTAAGTGTAGCAATGCAAATCTTTATAGGGATTTAGGGCTTTATATATATAATATACATAGGAGTAGAATATGATTCTATTCTAAGAAAGTTTGCAAATCTTAAAAGCCTCAAAAAAAGTTTTTTATTTTATTTTTATTTTCTAAAAAGATAAATAACAAAAGCAAAACAACTATTGTATGCAGTCTCCCTCACTTTGTTTGTCATAAAGAAGTTGAACGTAATTCTTTTCTTTTTGTCCACTTTATTAATCTTTTATTATCGGAGTACCGGACGTAAGTCATTTTACTTAAAAAGATATTGACATAAATAAATATGTTTTCCTAGACATGGATAGAATTAGAGGTGTTCAAACAAAATAGAAAAATCACATCAAATCAAACACGATAAATAAAAAAACGATAAGATTTGGTTTGATATTGACGTAAGAAAAAAAAAACGTTAGGTAAAGCTATAATTCTTATATATTTTAGTTCTTGTAATATTATTAATTTTAAATTAATTGAAAGTTGTAATTTTGATTTGTTTACTTGTGAAATGTGAATATTCATATATTTACTATGATTATTAATTGTTCATTCACTTAATATTAAGGTTAGACTAGTGTTATTCCACATTGAACGATAATATAGTTTGAAAAATCAGCTGTATATATACAAAAGAGAATCAAAATATATATTTTAATTAATTAAATGTAGATAATTAAAATCAAAAGTTATCAATAACAATTTTAATACTTGTTTAAAAAAAGGTAGATTAATTAAGACCTCACTTTTGGTACCCAAAGGCACCAAGAGAGGATAAAAAGGATTTGTTGTCCTTTAAAAGTACATGAAGAACATGTACTATTCTTTTATGATATGACTGCCTCGTAGTAGGTTACAATCCATCAACTTTCCTTCATTATTATTCTCAAGTACAACTAAAATATTTGATAAAAAAATTAAGATCTTTTTTACTTTTAATTAAAAATTTTGAGTTTAAACATTGAAAATAAAAGATTCTGATGTACATAGATAATAAATTTATGAGTTGTGATTTGTGAATAGTAACTGATAGAGGGATAGAATTCGAATATGAATAATTTAATTGCAACAAAAGTACCAAAGTTGTTTACTTTTAGCACTAAAGAACCAAAAAAAAAAAAAAACTTAATTGTCCTTCTGTTTGAGTGTAAAAATCGACACATATCCATATTCTTGTACAATAAAAAGTAACCTAGTAGATGCCACTATGGCAACTGGTAAAATCAATGCAAAACCTCTAGATGAGCTGAGAAAAAAACAACATAAATTAGATTAATGGTGTAATTAATTTCTTTTTCGTGAATTTTTTAAAATATGTATTTAAATTGAATCGTCTAAATCTACCGTACTTCTGAAAAATTCAATGACCTACTTCCGTCGAAACTAATACAAACTCAAACATACACCACTTTGTACTGATTTAACCGGATATTTACCCTAGCTTTGTATAAATATACTAGTAATGGAAGCATTAATTAAAAGTAATGGTTAAAAAGTTAGGTCGATAGAAAAAATATCACATCAAAATTTAATCGTTGAATATTTAAATATATTCAAGTTTTGAATTTTGTCACAATTTATATGAAAATATTTTTATTAAACTAATATAAAATATTTTGAATTATTGTGAAATAGTTGCCATATAACGTACAATTGATATTCCCTCTGTTCAATTTACCTGTTTATTATATTAAAGAAATGTTTCACATTTACTTGTCATTTTTAGCATATTAGAAAATTAGGTAAACTTTAATTATCTATTCTTCAAATTATTTTCAAAAATTAAAATTAAACACCATTTCATATGAACTATTATAAAATATTCATATTAATTATTATTTCTAAATCCGCAAAGTCCCCGCGAAAAGGGTGAAAATGATTAATGGAATAAAATATAATCCATGAATTAGAAAGTCCATGGAGTGCCAAAAGATTGAGAAGATAATCATGAAAAGGGTGAAAATTAGAAATAAATAATGGATCCTATGATGATAAATATATAGCCATTGACATAATGGTGTCTCTTCAGTGGCGTATAAAATAATGCCTAATGATGTTAATCATTGTCATTACCAACATCAGCAAATTGTTTGTACTTGATAAATTTTGGCCTAAATAATTTGTCACCAAGTATGATTTTCAAGTAACTATTTTGAACAAAGACATCTAACTAAACGAAAAAGATTGTTCTAATATTTACCCTTCAAAATAATCATACAAACACCTCCATTTGGTGACTTAAACTATAGGTTTCAATACTCAAAATCTACAAGTCTAGAAGCAAGATTTCATTATTATTTCAAAAACATTTATACGTATTAGGTATTACATATATAAATTTAATTATACGATAAATACATACATGATTTTTAGATGATAAAAAAAATGACCTTTTAGTATTAAAGATTAAAGAGCAAACAACACAAATCCTACCGGTTCAAAATCTAATTACGTCCCCTCACTTTAGTTTTCGAAATTACCTTTCATATCACATTTACTTCGCCAGATACATATATCTTAGATACATGCGAGTCAAATTAGGTGTAATGTTTCCCAGATACGCTGTATTCAAACATGATTCACATGTATCTAGGATATAATGTCTCTCTCGCCCTCCTCTCTTCCTGTGTATCTATATTTCAAAATGTATCAGGTGTCAAATATACATGTTAGCTCTCTCGCTCACTTCTCTCCTCTCTTGCTTATCTCGCTCACATATATTTGTATTTCAAATGTATTTGGTTCAATGATACATGTATCTTTTGGTACATGTGACTTGAAATCTGAAGGAGTGGTGCATCCGTCTTGAAATATAATGTGAAATTATTAATTAGTTAGAAGGTATGTATTATTTCAAATTATAGAGTGGTAAGTATTTACAGTAGGAATGTTTTTTTCATTAGATAGTTTTTGTAAAATTTAAGTATACTAATAATATTCAAATAAACACATTGGGCTTATGAGTCACTGATGTAAGAAAGGCCCAGCCCATTTATTTTTGTTCGCATCATCCATATGACCAATTTAGTAACCGAATTAGTCCAACTTGCTTAATCTGCTTCTTCCTCCTCATTTCGCCGGTTCTTCCTAAGGTATGAGATTTTTCTTGTCTGTTTCAATGGAATTTCCTATAACTGGTGAGTTTTTTTTTTGTATGTATATATATATTCATCCTTCTCAGAGCATTGCAAGGTGGTAGACTAGAAGAAACCGTGTTGTAATTGTATGACGAGTGCTTCAGAGCTATTTTTCACTAGGAGGTCTCGTTACGGTCGAAGCGATCTCAAATTAGGGTCCGATTTATCGACAAGTCGAATTTCTCACAACCACAGCGTTCATAATCGCCGCCATCATCATCACAACCACCAGCCAACCGGCAATAATAATACCCGCCGTGATCGCCTCGATGTGAGCGATTGTGAGCCCTTGCGCCGATCTCCTCACCGCCTTAGACGTTTGCCTCCGGTAAGATTTTGGATTTTTTTTTTTTTGGTGTGTAGAGTGATAATAATAAAAAATTAAAGTGCTACTTTATCTGTTGTGTTGTGCTGGCATATTATATCCAAGCTTTTGAGTCACATTGGTCAACATGCATATATTTAATACTAAAATTGTTAATTAGGTGAATCCAATTGTCATTTCACCGGATTCTTTCCTTTTTTATTTTCCGCTTGTCGTTTTATAGCTATGATTTCTTGCCTGGGTTAGTTAAAGCAAGGAAAAGGATGAAAACATGACATATGACTCAGGGGTACTGAATGTAGATAGTAATATAAATTGGCTCACTGCATTCTTGTATAATAGTATGATATTTTTCGTACGGGAGACTGACGAATCGTTGAGATTGTGCCACAATCAAATATGGATGTTTAATTGACATAGTACCTTCCTTATCACACTCCACACCTATGATGATTATATGGATGATGGACTTGTGGGTTGCAGGACAACGTTATTTGGATTTTTTAGTCTTGCTTATCAGTCTTGCGTTACTATTATCTGACATTTTCTAGCTGTAAATGTTAGAGTGGATGCTTATTTGGCTGGCATATATATATGTCTGCACCCTTTCTCTTGTTAGTATGGACTATGTACAATGCCATTAAAAATACTAACTTTCCTCTAGTGATCATGATAAAAAGTGTGTTCTGTTTTCTGATTAATTATTGCCTGTTCTTTTGCTATTTATCAGTAAACCAATCAACTACATCTCAAGTTAAATACGAACTAGTCAGAGTTGGGCAATTCTATGCATCTACTTCGAGTCCGTTGCATAGTAATACTCAATAGTCTGGCTTGTAAGAAAGTTAAGAGTTCTATAAATTTCATTCTTATAGTTACACTACATACAAATCTCTAGTCATGCTAAAACAAATCCTGGCAAACATGGGATGTGCTGTAAATGTAACGATAACGATAAAGCTATTGTGCAATTTCATAGTTATTTCTTTTAATTTTTTAAACCTACCAAAAGTAATACATCAACAATTAGGCTTAAATCTCAAATATGTCTTATATGCATCTGTTTTTTTCCATCTTCAGCTATCACAAAAGAGATTTGCTCCTTTTCCAATTAATTCCTGCCATTGGTGGCAATATTTTGAAGTCTCTAGTGCCATGTGGTGTGCCATTTTGAGATTAACTCCCCTGTTGCATGAGTCGAGCAAATGTGTTGTGACAGCTTACTTTAATTGCAAGCCCTGGTGTTGTTTAGCTGTATGAATTTCCTAGATAATGGTTGTTTCCTAGCCCAAGTGTTTGCCATTGTATTCTGGATTACCCTGATTATAAGGTGCTTAACGTATGACTCCTGTATATTTAATATAGTGCTGGCATGTAACTATGTATGTGATACATCTTTACGTCCCCCCTCAAACAATTTATTCATCAGCTCTTATTTTCACTTATAAGATGGTACAAGTATGTACTTGATGCTCTTGTAATTGATTGATAGATTATTTTTATTTAGCTCATTCATTTTTGTTGTTACATTTCATTGCTTCGTGTTTAGTGTAATATATTGCTGATTTGATGGTAAAAAATGTGGTAGGATGTGAGCTATAAATTCTTACGGCCTAGTTTTTCTGGGTCGATTTCAATTCTTTGATGGTGACCTGAAACATTGATGCTAATTGTGAGAAATATATATGAAAAATATTATTGAATTGTGTATCTAAATAGTTACATTGAGACCCTATTTATAGACACTACATTGGAATCCTTTTCCAACTAGGATTCCTATTCTTA
>JAJOOH010007770.1:0-11168 GCA_029582605.1 Solanum gracilifrons
GGTGCCCTCAGAATTCCATTTCGAGCACCGGAACCTCGTTTGTTGACCAAAGTCAACTCTTGATCAAAATTTCACAATTTTTGCAACTTAGGACCTCACATCTTCGTTTTAACTCCAAATTCGACTCCGTAAACTCTCATAGACCTATTTCGACATTCTAAAACTGCTGGAATCGACGGAAATCCGATTCGAGTCTCGAAACTCCAAATGACTCGAAATAGCACTTTTAACCAAACTTTAAATCTTAAAAACTCAACTTTTTATCAATTTTCCTTCAAACCAACTTCGAAAATACAACAATTAGGACTCGGGGCAACTATCGAAAGGGGTAAAACGGTCATTTTATGATAATTTCCAAAAATGACCTTTAGGGTCATTACAGTTTGACTTTCAAAAAATGAAAGTGTCACATAAATTAGGACAAAGAAATTATTTTAATAGACAACACTTTGAAAATTATTGAAGTATTCAATAAAATACCACATTTAGTTAAGGTATCAAAAACAAAAGTCAAATTTGAGGGACCACATATACAAATTTCAGCCCCTCTAAAATGATGAGACATAGAAGGCTCGTTTGGTAGGCAGGATAATATGAAGTATTTCATAATTAAGTTTAAGCTAAGAATTATACTTTGTTTGGTTGACAAGATAAATTTATAGTATCAATTAAATATAGTATAAATCTAATCTAAACTTAATTTTAAAATAACTTATCGTATTTCATTTAACTTGCGATTAATTTACACCACTTCTCAAGTAGGATAAATTAATCCAAAAATTATAATCTTAGCACTATAATTTTGAAATAATTTAATACGTGTATCAAACTAGAGTGAGTATTAAATAGAACTAAGTAAATTAATGATAATTTTCTTAAAATAATAATTGTAGTTAAAAGATTTGCTTCTAATTTTTTTAAGTATACTTTATAGGGAGGTTGAAGAGGACATTTAAGAGTAGAATTGTGTCTAAGTTCTCTTCATATAAGGTTTGTGGGTCCCACTCAACCCCCACCCCACACCCCCGACCCCCAATCTTAGATTTTCCTGTCTTTTCTACTCTTTTTTTGCTTGCATTTTTCTGCTCTGTATAAGGTCACTCTCTTTTTCTCTCTATAAAACAACACTGCTTCAACATTTCTACTTGTTCTTCACAAGGGAAATTTCTGTTCTTGAAATTAAATTTGCATTAGAGCTCAGAAGAGAAAGAAAAAGGTAATAAAATGAAAAGGGTGTTTAATTCTTGAAGAATCAGTGAAGTTCTCTGTCTTTTTTGTTCTTTTTTTCTTTTTTGGGTGTAAAAATCTCATCTTTTTTCCTTTTTGGGTGTAAAAATCATATCTTTTTTCTTTTTTAAGTGTAAAAATCTTTTCTTTATAATGTTTTAGCTTGTATACAAGGAAGGTGGTGATTAAAATGGAAAAAAAAAATCAGTTTTTACTTGAAGAATTTTTTTAATTCGTTGATTGAAACCCGGGTAGTAATGTGGTACCCGGTTTGTTATATCTGGATAATTGGATCTTTTTCTTCTTCTTGTAGGTGCATTGGGTTTTGGTTCTTTTTTTTTGAGTAGTTTAAGTATTTGGAGCTTTTGTGGGCAAAAGATTGTTTTTTTGTTCTTTCTTTTTTTTGTTTTGATAATACCAATGCTGGAAAAGAAGATGACTCAAAAGGCCTTTGTAAATGTTTATTTGCCTTTTTTTTTTTTTGGTTTATGTTTCTCAGATAATGAAAGATGAGTTTTTTTTTTCCTTTCTTCTTTCAGGTAAATTTAGCTCACCATAACTTCTTTTCTTTTTTCAAACTTTTTTTTTTGAGTAGAGGTCTATCATAAACAATCTTTCTAATTTTCAAGGTGTGGTATGGTCTGAATACATTCTATCGTCCCCATATACTATTTGTTGAATTGGACTGGTTATGTTGTTGTACATGAGTTTTAGTTCTTTTATTTATTTGTTTATGTTAAAGTTTCTTGTTAATGGAATTTAGCTTTGATTTTAAAGTTTTTCTGGTTTTTCTTTGTTTTGTAGTTAGATTGGTTGAGGTGGACAGTGGATTTCTCAGTCCTCTTGTACTAGGCTATATTTATGAGTGGTTGGTTATATTTAGTCTTGTGAAAGTCAAAATTTTGATATTGAAATAAATAGATGCCTTTTAAGTTGTGGCCTTGTGGGGCTTAGTTGGTATTTGACACTTTTTAAGGCTCTTCCTTTCGCCAGCTCATACTAGTAGCAGTACTTTGCTCCGTCCCATTTTACATGACACTTAATTCGTCCCGAAAAAATGTCTTTGTCTTACTATTTTTGTTACTCATCATTTTGTAACAGTTGTCACATTAGTTGGTTATTGTTATTACTCCATTTTCTCTATGTTATGCTTTCCTGTTTTCTATGTCCTCTTTACTTTTGTATTTTTCCTTTAGCTGCTCTCGAAAACACCCTATTTACTTCCTCGAGGTAGGGGTTTTGTATGTCCTCTTTACTTTTGTATTTTTCTTTTAGTTGCTCTGATGTGCGTGTTTAGAAACAACCTCTTTACATGCTCAAGTTAAGGGTAAAGTATGTGTACACTCTTCCGTTCCTAGACCCCACTTATGGGACTACACTAGGTTTGTTGTTGTAGGTTCTTCCTTTTGGTTATTGACCAGCTTATGTTAATTGCAAGTGGATGTTGGTGCATTCATTTGTGTATATCGGTGAAATTTAATAATGATGGTAGTGTCCTTTTTTAAAAAGAATTAGTAAATTGTAGGTTCTTGTGTACTTGGTCCAGTTATTGAGCATATATGGTTCGATTGATCAGGTGTGTTATTGTACATTAAGCAGCATTGGTGTAAACAAGAGTAGTTCTATTGGATGCAATGTTGAAGAAAGTAGTATCATGGTTGTTGTTTTTATCGATCGTTGCTTCATTATGGGTTGTTGATGGTTATATTGAATGCCCTTGTGATGATAGTGATGCATTTTGGAGCATGGAAACAATGTTATTTGTTCAAAAGGCCGGTGATCTCGGTATAGCAGTGGCCTATTTTTCCATCCCAATCGAGATCATCTACTTCGTTACATGTTCTAGTTTTCCGTTCAAATGGGTGCTCTTTCAATTCGGAGCATTCATTGTACTATGTGGTTTAACACATTTTCTCACCTTCTTGACCCATTTTGGCAAATACACATTTCACCTTATTCTTGCCCTTATTGTTTGCAAACTACTCACTGCATTAGTCTCGATGCTCACCGCTATAACACTTATGAATCTTATCCCTTTGCTGCTTAAAGCCAAGGCAAGGGAATTTTTGCTGAGACGAAAGAATCGTGATCTTGATCGAGAAGTTGGAAGAATAAAACAAAAAGAGGAACTTGGACTGCATGTTCGGATGCTTACCAATGAGATCCGGAAGTCAATTGATCGTCATACAATACTCTACACAACTCTTGTTGAGCTATCGAAGTTATTGAGTTTGCAGAATTGTGTTATATGGATGCCTAATGAGAACAGAACCGAGATGAAACTGACTCATGATACTACAAGGGAGAATGTTTCGAGTATGTATAATGTGCCTATCCCGATCAGTGATCAAGAAGTAAAAGAGATCAAGGGGAGTGATGATGTAAAGATACTTGGAGCAGGCTCCCGACTTGCTGCTGCAAGCAGTAGAGGGAGTTGTGAGCCAGAAACTGTGGCTGCTATTAGGATTCCAATGCTGATGGTCTCGAATTTCGGAGGTGAAACTCATGAGATTGTCTCGCAATGTTATGCTATCCTCGTTTTGGTTCAACCTAGTGGACATGGTAGGTTTTGGCTTAACCAGGAAATTGAGATAGTCACGGCTGCAGCTGATCAAGTTGCTGTGGCGTTGTCCCATGCTTCAGTGGTTGAAGAATCTGAGTATATCAAAGACAGATTGACGGAACAGAATCAAGCACTGCAAAAAGCGAGAGAGGAAGCTCTTAGAGCAAGTCAAGCTAGGAGTGCATTTCAGACGGTTATGAGCCATCGGTTGAGAAGACCGATGCACTCAATTTTGGGTCTGCTCTCGATGTTGCAGGAAGAGAAGTTACGAGATGAACAACAGCTTCTTGTGCATTCTATAATCAAATCCAGCAACGTTGTCTCCACCCTGATGGATGATGTTATAGTTACTTCAACCAAGGAGAACGTAAAATTCCCATTGGAAATGAAGCATTTTCAGCTACATTCCTTGATACGAGAAGCTGCTTGTATTGCTAAATCTTTGTGTATGTATAAGGGATACAACATTACCATTGAGGTTGAAAAATCATTTCCTAATCAAGTCATGGGTGATGAAAGAAGATTTTTTCAAGTTTTGCTTCATATAATCGGAAATCTTTTGAATGGCACCAACGGAGGACATCTTACCTTTAGAGCTCTCTCAGCAAGTGAAAATGATGTAAGTTGGAAAACGCCGAGATCAAACTCATCTAATGACATTGTCTATATCAAGTTTGAAATTTGCACAAAAATTAATCGATCTGAGTCAGAGATCACCCCTGCTACTCCGACGTACTACATTGAGGAGAGTTTGAGCTTTGCTGTTTGCAGGAAGTTGGTTCATGTAAGCTTTTTATTTTCGTGTTTTTTTAGTACTTTTTGAATTTTATATCCTTATATTAGCTAATTGAATTTGAACCTTATCATAACTTCCTTCTGGTATGTAAAAAATGTCGAAACAGTTGATGCAAGGAGACATCTTTATAATCCGAAATTTAGAAGATTTTGATCAAGGCATGGCTGTCATTGTCGGATTCCAAAGGCAGCTGTTAATTCCCATAGGCATGTCCGAATATGTGGAATCCACATATCCACATCCTGTTTTACAGGGTGTGAAAGTTCTGTTAGCTGACTATGATGATTCGAATAGAGCTGTAACAAGGAAGATGCTCGAGAAATTGGGATGCATCGTTACTGTAGTTTCATCTGGATATGAATGCCTCGGTGCTGTTGGCCCCATTGTGTCCTTGTTACAAATTATACTTTTGGATCTTCACCTGCCTGATTTAGATGGCTTTGAAGTTACCATGAGACTTCGAAAGCATCGAAGCCAGACATGGCCTTTGATTATCGGTTTAGCTGCAATTACTGATGAAGATATCAGAAAATGCTTGAAGATCGGAATGAATGGTATCATCTGTAAACCACTGCTCTTATCAGGACTCGCTGATGAGCTTCAGAGGGTTCTGCTTCATGCAAACAGAGGAATGCGATGATGGTAACGTTTACGATAGACGATAGCAAGGTACAAATATAGTAATAGAAAAAATGTAAAAAGTTTCAGCATACTTATGTTAAGTACACACCTTGAGTACTGTTAAATGGTATAGATACTTTTTATCTTCTTTTATGTTCATATAAAATCTTAGTTTTACATCAATTTGCTACAACTTGTTACCTATGGAGCCTTGGAGCAGCGGTAATGTTGTCTCTGTTTGACCTATAAGTCATAGGTTTGAGACGTGAAAACAATCACTAATGCTTGCCTACGGTCTACATCACACCCCTTGGGGTGCCACCTGGCCTTTCCCGAGGTTCTAGCTATGAAATCAGTCACTAATGCTTGCCTACGGTCTACGTCAACACCCCAAGGGGTGTGACTTGTCCTTTCCCGAGGTTCGAACCGTGAAAATAGTCACTAATGCTTGCCTACGGTCTACATCACACCCCTTGGGGTTCGATCCGATCTTTCCTAGGCCTTGTTAAGGTGAGTGTGGTTTATTTTGGATAACCTACTTATTCTGGCTTGATATATTATTTAATTAATGATCTGCTTGATCCTACTGATCATATAATATAATATATATCCTACAATATTCTCTTCTTTGGTGTGGTTTATTTTGGATAACCTACTTATTCTGGCTTGATGTATTATTTAATTAATGTTCTGCTTGATCTTACTGATCATATAATATAATATATATCCTACAATATTCTCTGCAGTAATAATTGACCCTATCCAGGTATATTTTCTTCATTCAACCAAACCAATTTTCAACTCACCATCACCAATGGCACGTGCACTGCATGTGCTCTCATTCCTAATGCGTATACTAGAGAGAAAATTATTCCACGATCTAAAATTAGTCCGTTCAGAATAAATGTCATCTTTATTATTCATATACATTTGTATTTTTATGTATGGAGGCGGAGCTAGGTAATGCAAAGTTTAACTAAATCTCCTTCATAATTAAAAAGTTATATAGTATATATAAGATTATAAATTTCAGAGTTGAGTTGAATCGACAAAAAAGTTATATAATATATATAAGATTATAAATTTCAGAGTTCAGTTGAATCGACAAAATCACTTTTAGATCTAAAATGGGAAAGATATGAGTAGTGGGAAGGGTATGTGGAGAATAAATAGGTCAAAGATGCAATCATGTTATACCCTTTCTATTAACATACAATTTTTATTTTGGAAGCCGTGCATGAACTTTAGAAGTTACGTACATGCACTCTTTCTATAAAAACTTTATAGTATATTTATTTATTCTTCATGTTTCTATCAGTGGCCCAAAAATACCAAATGGTCTATTTATTCCTTTTCATTTTTCCACTATATATAGTTCTTCCTATATATATATATAGTGATGACAAAAAATGACACCGATTCTTTAAAAGTTTTGATCAAGAACAAACAAAAAGAAATTGACCTAAATAATAAAAATTGTAGTATCTCATTATTATTCATGAATGTAATGCTTCATAGGAGGGTCTCTCAGAAATAACATTTTTATCTTCACAAGATAAGAGTAAGTTGTGTATGCACTATCCTTTTCATATTCCATTTGTGGAATTTTACTGAATGAGGGTCTTTCAGAAATAACGTTTTTATCTTCACAAGATAAGAGTAAATTGTGTATGCACTACCCTTTTCATATTCCGTTTGTGAAATTTTACTGAATGTATTGTTGTTGTTGAAAATGATGAGGGTTAATATAACGAACTTTCAATGCAAAGTGAGATAATGTAGATTACTTTTTTCTTTTTGAAATTTCATTAAGGGTGAAAAAGGTACGTCTTTCTTTCGTTATTCCATTTTTGTTGTCTATCTCAACCATATAATATCAATTACAACATAAATATTAAATAATATTCTCATTAGATTTTTTTTATTCGAGATTGAAATTCTTTTACGATAATTAAATAATTCTATTTATTTTTTTAACGAGAAGTATCAAGATACAGGAACTTAACTAGTTCTCATTGGAACAAACTTAAAAGATAAAAATTATTCAAAATATATTTAGTGCCTGCCATGAATTATCACTTTTTTCCGAATATTATTTCGAAAAACTGTTTGGATATGGAATTGTTATAGTTTTTCGGGGACCACATTTATTTATTTTCTTAGTTCTTCTCATAGTCTTTGTTTAATTTTCTTCCTTTTCAATGAATTTGTTTCACAAATGTTGTTGTCAATCAAATCATGTCACAATGGTGCTATTAGATGGTGAATTTTGGAAAATCATATTACAAAATATTAAAAGAAGTACATACAAAGAAGTCAAGATGATTCAACATCTATTGTGTATATAAAAAGTATCTTTCACTTTATACGTAGCAAATAAATTATGCGCGCACATATATATCTGATAATTTAATTTAATTTACTGAAAGTTTTTAAAATCATTTAATTTTAAAATATATAGTTTCAAAAATATAATTAAATATTCAATGATAAAAATACTCAACATAATGAAACTCATCAAAATTAAAATCTTAAATTCATCATCACAAATCTAGAAATTATTTCATGCTAAGAAAAAAAATAGATGTATATATTATGAACTCTAAACTGGAAGATAGTGTATTGAGTGAGTTGGTTTTTTGTTTTTATTTATAAATAAATGTTATCTAGGTTCATTGGAACTGAAATGTGTGACTTATTTTTAACTTTTGCAGTATATGATGCAAATTTATTTTTTCGAGCTATATCATATCTATTTTAAAATTATACGTACGTATCATGAGAACTTGAAATTTCTCTCTTTCCGTTACAGTGTAAAATTTGCTTATAATATCATATACATCTCATCTTCAAAAATTTATCAGTTCTGTTTAATATATATATCCTTATTAGCCCGTCCTCTGTCGATGCGGCACACCCTTAGCCTCGACTATATCTTAATGTACTAACTCAATTTTCATGGTCATATTTTCAATTAAGAATTGCCAATTGGTATTATTTTTTAAAAAAAAGAAGAAGAAATAAACTAGCTTAGTCATTATTATTTGCTTGCATGAATGATGATTTATGTGTACAATGAGGTAAATTGAAATTAGGAACAAAAGTTATGTGCCAAGGGATCTGTACTGATCCAAAGTATAGAAAATATTTCAGTCTTTTCATGGAAAATTAATTATATGGAATATAATTCCACTTGAAAGAGAGAATTTTACTCGAGTGAATATTAAAGTTTATAATGGAATAGTAAGTACTTTTATTTTAATTAGAGATTTTAGGTTAGATCCTAGTATTTTAATTTAGAGTTCGGTTATCAATAGCTTTGGTCCAGTCACATAAATTTAATTTACAAATCAATAACTTTAATCAATGGATTAGAATTCTAATTCATAAGCTTCAAAATATTAGTTTCGTCTCTTGATTCGAGTAATGATAGTGAAATTATTGATGATAGAAGACGTTTTATTCTTAAAATAATATTTTATGAGACTAATTAGAATAAATTAGTTAGACTTCAAAATAGATATTCATAAACAACAGTGTAATATTAAAAAAAAAACTAAAATTAACTATACATAAGATACTTCTTTTAGTGAATTATTGTGTTTATCCTAATGATCCACAAACAATAAAAAATACGCTCTTTTTTTATCCTTATCCCGATAAGTTGAAACTAAAGCACTCGAAAAAGAGATTCATACCCTTGAGTCCATTTTACGTTGCCCACTTGTTTGGTATTAATAAGTTAAATTATAAATCAAATGTCTTTGCTTTTTCTCCACGCACAATTGAATCACCTATGTCAATTGGTTAAAAAGGTTACTACCACTTTTTTAAAAACAATTATAGATTTAATTGTTCATCAAATATAATCTTAAATATGTCTCATGGACCAATATGTGTTATGGTTTAATGGTGGGATTATTCCATTTTAAATCAGAAGTTTTGGATTCGAGCTTTCAGTATAAAGAAAATCATATTGGAAGCATCATCCCGAATAGATTTTGCAATGTCCAATCTAAATTTAATTGAGACTCTGATGAAAATTCCAAACATTGAATAGGAACCAAAAGTTAAAAAAAAAACAAAAGAATAAGTTTCATTAAACAGCAACAATGTCTATCTTAATTTAAGTTTGAAAGTCGATCCATTGCAATGCTCTCTCCCTACTAAAAAAAAAATCACTATTGATATTTACCATTGAAAAATATTCAATAAATAGTCTTGCAAATATTTTTATTGAATCAATGAGAAAAAAAATGTTCAATAATTATTTTTAGTACTATAGTGAGAATTTATTTTTCACGTATTATGCATTTTCCAGTGAGCTAATTTAATAGAAATGAAGTGGAAAAATCATATTTTAAAACACAAATTTTTCATTGATTTACGGTGAGAAAAATCTGTATTTCTAATAGTAGCCGAACTAATGACTATAAAGAATATTAATATAGTAATACTTGACTTTTCTCATGTTATTTATTTTTCTTCAATTTGTATAATTGTAGTTGACTTGTATCAAGATCTAGACATAGGTTAGTACTAGCTAGATCCTAAATAAAACAAAAACATGACTTTCTTTATTTGTTTACAAATTTCCATTTGCTAAATAAACCGTCCAGATTACCCTTTACCCCAAAAGAAAAACAGAAATACAAGTTTAAAATTGTCACGTTCCGAGTCTACATCCTGGGAGGGACTGGCACTCGAGAACCATTGTTGGCCCCAAGCGAACCCTTGGTCTGACTTACTTACTTAGCAGAAGACTTAACTCAACATAAATACATCTATGAAATAAACTGGAATGTTATAAAGGAACATTCAACTGGCCATTAAGGCAAACTTAAGTCTCAACATAAGCTAATGACAATGAAAAGACTAAAGAACATATGACTGTCTATCTATGAAGCCTCTAAAAGAACCGAGATGGATGTCGGGACAAGACCCCGATCATCTTAACAAATGAAATACTAAAAGCAAATGATAACAAAGGAGCCCTCCGAAAAGCAATGAGACTCACCAACTAACTCTGAATGCTCAACTGGATCAACGAGGTGCTGGATGCTGATCCTGGTTACCTGCGTTTGCATCATAAGAAGATGCAGGCCAACTGACATCAGTACATTGAATGTACGAGTATGCGAGTTGGAATGCTAAACATAACTTAAGCTTGAAAGGAACTGAAGAACTTACCTGACTCAACTCAACATAACTAAACTTATTTCAATATAAAACAGTTTAAAACAAGTGCAATATAAAGAAAAGTTGTTTTAAAACATGATGTCAACTCTGTGTGTATACAAAGATACATATAACTCTAAAATGTATGTAAAAATACAATAAACTGTGTATATAAGAATACAATTACTTCTGTGGGAGTTTCTCTTAGTCAACAACCATCACTTAAGAGCTATTGTGATGATACAACATTTTGTCTCACGCTACCAGGGCCATTCTATACCTTGCCGAGGGTATAGAACCTGAACTACTACGTGAATCCACTAGTCTATGCTAAAAAACACTAAAGGAATCATCTAAAAAGTATGACCCTTTTTAACCCATGATGGCTACATGGTTTATGGGGGTTGTGAGTTGTCTGAACTCTCCCCCATATCGGTGCTCAATACTACTCCCAAAATATGATACTAGCTCTTATGTTTAAAAACATACTTTTTTTCTGTGATTTGAGATAATTGCTCAAAAACTTAGCTCAAAGATTATCTTGGAAATCAAAGTTTCCTCTCTTGCTTCATTTAGAAAGCGATTACTCTTTTCTGAAAACTAGCTCAAAGGATCTTTGGAAATCTCAGTTTCCGTTCTTATTTAAATGTGAAAACATTTTAAACTCTTTGTGAATACATAGTCCCCATATACTTCTTTGAAGAAATGAACTTCAAACTTTACTCTTTACTCTTTACTCAACTTGAACTTTAAGTCTTAAAACAAAGTTAAAAGCATTTGCAA
>JAJOOH010007772.1:0-10185 GCA_029582605.1 Solanum gracilifrons
ATTTAAAATTTATCATTAACAAAATAAATTTTATATTCAGTAATATGGAATAAACATTTTCATTTTGTCCCTACACTAAATTAAAATCTAATAACTAAAAAAAAAAATAATAACATAAGTTAAAAGTCTTATTTATTTATGTAAGTATAAAAGTTATTAAAAATTCATCTATTGCACATTAATTCTTTAGTTGTAACATTATAAAATTCTTTTAGTTATTACTAATTATTGCAAATGCTATTCACACTTTTTTACACTCTTTAGTTATAATATTATGAATTCTCATAGTTATTACATTAATTATTTCTATCTTTCATCTTTTCCTATATTAACTTTTGACCAATAATTTTTAATATTATTATATCGCCCCTATATATATGATAACACGGTGTTGTTATTTTTCCTTGGACGAATCATGCTTGGTTGAATAAATTGAAAATTGTTTACAAGTATATGAACTATATATTTGTTGGGTTAAGATAAACATGTGATTGCATATATTATTTCACAGATAGAATATATTCTTTAATTTTAATTTTTAGTTTTTTCGTTAAAAAGAAGGAAACATTTCTCAGCTAACTATGGACAGTCAGATAACTATCTTTTATTTATGTACACAGTCGATCGAAAAGTCAAATATGAGAGCCAACAAAAAGAACGTCATCTATTATGTTATAACTTATAAAAAAATTAAAATACAAAAATAGTTCTAAAAAAATAAAATGTAGTTGTTCTCCATATATTCATATGATAACTAAACAAATTAAGTGGAATACACGTGCAAAGCACATCTGGTTAGATGACAAGAAAAATACACAACAAATATCGTCTATAAGGTAATATTAGTGAGATACGACTAATTACATGATTGAACCTCATCAAATTGAAATAAATATATACATTATTGCTAATAAAAAATTTCATTGACCGTCTTCATAGGTTCGTGTAAATAAGATATATATATGATGATCCACATTAAACATTCACAAAAGAATCTGCAATATTATTTTGTGCAAAACTTATTATTCAAATTTTCGCTTAAATTTTCTAAATTAATAATCACGTGCAACGCATGTGTCAAAATACTAGTATATATATATATATGTCTAGAACATGAAATTGGAAAAAGATGTTTTCTATCATTAAATATTTTGTCAAAAGACTATGAAATTTCACTCCGTAAAAAAATTTCATTATTCTGAAATTTAGATAGTTTATTATTAGACTTCTCCTATTCTTTATTAAAGAACGAAGAAAAAGTCAATTTCTCTTTCAACTGTTCTTCACTTTTTTCATATGATGCCTTTTTATTTGATTAAAGTTGATTTTTTTATGTATCTATTTATCTTACTAAAATCTATCATTTTTATTATTTAAATATTTCACTAATTGTAAATTTAATAGGCTCTTTCGTGAGCTCATTCAAGTTCGAAGTAGTTTCATATTTTAACCCTTTTCTACACACCGTTTCTAAATCAACGTCGAGGATCATAACTTTTCAAGCGTTGTAAATATATAATAACAGGAAAAACTTTACACAGCCTTTTTATATTTATATATAAAGAGTAGAGAATAAAAATAAACAAATATTGAATTTATGCATCCAAAAGCATTAAATTTGATGGCATTGTAACATCAAAATATGTTCTTTTCATTGGGTAATAACCATTTTGAATTCTAATAAAACCATTGCCTCTGAAAAGCACCAATATCACACATATGGAACACTAGAAAAAGATTCAACATGATAGATGGACGTCCATCCAGCAAACACGAAAACAAATCAGAACCATTACTCGTTGCCATTGACGCAATGCTAGCAAAATTTTAACATAAAAACAATTCCAGAAACATAAAGTGCACCAAAATCAACATATCCAAACTTAAAGAGTCTAAGCAAACAAAACCAAAGACTATTAACTAGGGAATAAAGCCCAGTCAATAATCAAGTACTCAAGGAAATTTTGATATGGCAATCAAAATTATGGGCTCAGCGCAATCTCCTGGCCTCCCTCTCAGACTCCAACAATGTGAGAATATCACCCTCTCTGACTGGTCCCTTGACATTTCTCATGATAAACCTGTTCTGGTCGTCAAGAAACTTGACTCTAACCTGAGTCACTTGCCCCCTGGATCCAGTACGACCCATGATTTTAATCACAATTGCATGCTTGGTTACAGATTCCATTCTGCAAATGCAGACTATATATTTGTAAGTAGCCATAATGGATAACACATTTAAAGGAATCAAATGAAAAAGCAGCAGGAAGAAGCCAAACAAACCACACAAAAACCAAATAATACTCTAAACAACAGTCAATATTCAAACGAAACAACACTGCAACACTATTACATATTAATGCTTGATCAGCAGCAGATGCATGATCTAATTTAGTGCATTCATAACATCTATGCACCAATTACACCCCCAAGACAACAGGTGTGGGAATTGGTTACTTCACAAAATTCGACTATCCATCACACTGTTTAATCACTAATGCTACAGCAATGAGACATAGAGCATATGCCAGTAACAGAAAATATGCATTGGAGTTAACTAGACAAACACCACGCAGTACCTTAGCAGCTTCCATTATTGTAGGTTCACGTATCTTTTCTAACCAAAGGAACTTAGATAACCGGAATAAGCCTGAGGAGAGCATTAATTCCACACAAGTTAATGTCACTTTGTACTGTAGGCTCCTTTTTCTAATGATCAATTCCTCATATGATCAGTTTGATGTGAACAATTTGTGTATACAAAAATGCATTTTTTTCATAAGGTGTACTAGTAATAATGTAGTGAGAAAACCATAAATGTAATTAATGGCAGTATGAGCTTCAAATACTACACGGATCTTAGAAATTGACCGAGTTTCAACTAATCAGTGATAATAACTCAATATTATATTGTTTGACTCTTATTTGTTAGTTCACAAGGTTAGCTAGGAAACACATCTGCACTACCTCATAATTTCTGTAAACATAAGACCGTTGGATGACTCTCTCTTTACCTCATCTAACATTGTTCAGCTGACCCGAGCTCAACTTTACTTACATACAAGTAAAAGGCCTACATCCATTCATCTATACTTACCCGGGAACCTCATAGTTGCAATCGAAAAGGCAAGACTTCCCTTTTAACAAAAAAAAACAGAAAAATGCCGTTGATACACATTTATCCCTTCTTCGATTGATCCAAACATTAACTTTGTACAAAAATAAAGTAGTACTTGTTTTACAACACCTATTTTTATCTCCAGGCAACATTCAATTCAAGCAACAATAACAAATCAGGAGTTTCCAATGCATCAATAATTAAATCAATCAACACAACTCAAAGTTGAGCTAAAAAATTGAATCCTATTATAGAATTAGAGCAAAAACAATTGATTAAGAACAAATCCGTTACAGAACATTGAAAAACCTGACATGTTTTCAAGGAAATAATAGAGAGAGATTCGATGGCGAGAGCGGCTTACCTTCCGGTGAGAAAAATCTGCTGCTGCTGTGAATCAGAGAATGGAGAATGATTAAACCCTAAAAACCTTATAAGTAGGGTTACGTGGTTGAGGGGATAGAGCTCGGCCCAGTAAATATTGGGCTTTCAGCTCTTTATACCTTGGATCCAACTGTGTTTTCAGGCCCAAATACATACACACACATATTGTGTATCATAAATGTGAATTACACTAGATAAACTAAGGTGAAGACACGTAATTAAACTGGGATTTGTATTGTTTGCTCAAGAAACATCTTTGATAGAAAGTCGAAAGTAGTCAATCAAATTAACTGTGTATTTGTTTGAAAAAGTAAACATAGCTATATATTGATTGTACATCTTACACATTATACATGTACGTCATTTTTTCAATACATACTGAATAATAAATTAATGGATCATTTTTTGACAAATCTACCAATAAAATTGTCGTGAAACTTATAATAATTAACTTTTGGAAGATCTTTTTTATTTTTATCCAAAAACTCGAAATTTAATATTTGACTTTGAATAATTTAATTGGAGGAATAATCAAGTTTGAATTTGACACAATGAATTGATTGGATGAATCTAGAGATATATGGTTTAAATTGATCAGGAAACTTGAAACTAAATTGTTTCTCTAAAACAAACTCTAAGCAAGTTGCAAACTTTAGGATTAAGAAAATATGACAATCAATAAAGGGACAACACATTGAGAGGGATCAAATGAGGCGAAATCCAAACAAACCACACCAAAACGAACATTATATTAACCAAGAGACCATTAATGCACTAAAGAACATTAAATATTCAAAAGAAACAACACTCAAGAACTTTTCACCTATTAAAGCATTAATCTAATTTAGTGCATTCAGGAACCATTCATAAAACCACCAAGCTCTCTCGAATGAATTCAACTTTTATGCTTTTGATCTACATTGGGGGTAAAATCTTTTCCCCACTAAGACGTGTATCTTTATGGGTATATCGTCCTGAAGGCGGATGTGACAGTCTGAAGTGGCACATGAAAGTGTTGTTGACTTAACATTTAGGTTTCGACATAACAAAGTTTGCACTGTCTTTTCGCACTTAAACACACAACGTGTGTTGACATCCAATTTTGACCCTCCCGATAGTAATTAATTTTTCAAACGATTTAGAATAATTAGTTTTATATAATTCAAAATAGTTTCAAGGCTATTTTAAGTAATTTCAGTCGATTTTTATAGTATTTTGAATAATAAATACATTTATATAATTTTATATAACCACTATACTTTATAAATATTTGAAAATCATCTCGAAAGATTTTACATTTTTAGTTAAATAATTTATTAATTTAGTTTGGCTTGAATTATTGTTAATCTTTAAAATCAGTGATTGTATAGTTCAAATTAATTATTTTATTTCGTTAAGATTGAGAAGCTCATAAATTAATTATGTTAATTCATCTTATTTTGATTTTAGTCGGATTTACAAATTAGTTCGATTTGACTATAATTGACACTTCAATTTTATTTACAATTGTAGCCTTTTCCTCACCTTATTTTCAATCCAATTTATAAGACCAAGAATTTTGGGCCACCTTTCAGCAGCCCAATGCTAGTCAATCAGTGACCCGAGTCCTTTTTTTTCAGCAGCCCAATGCTAGTCATTAGATTTTCTATTTTTAGTCTTTTGAAAACAATAGTTTTCTTAATTTCCCTTTAAAAATTAAGTGGTGACTCTTTAACTCATTTTTAAAAATAAAACGTGTAACACCCCGTAATCTAGAAAGACCAAAATGCAGAACTTCAGAACTTGCAAGTGCCACCGATGAGACCCACACACAGACCGTAAGAGGGGTCCGTGGCTGGCCACCCAGAAAACCCTCGACCAATGATCGGACCTACGGACCGTAGGTGGGACTATGGTCTGTGGTCCAGGTTGGTGGTTCAGACCCCAACCATCAGCTCTCTGAAGCCAAATGACAGACTGACAGGACGGACCGTCAGTTAGGCCTGTCGATGGCCCTGACAACTTTTAAGTCAAGGGTTATTTGGTCATTTTTCCTATGCGTTAAGCACCTAAACTACGTCGTTTAACCCCTAAACTACGTAGTTTTGGTCAGTTTAAGCCTAGTAACTTAGATTTTAACCTAAGCGATTCATTCTCCAAAATTTGCCAAACTAAAGCAAAAAGAGAAGAAACAGTCGACCAAACCTCTCCAAGAACGCAACAAGTTTTCTTCAGTTCCAGACCCGAAATCGAAAGATTTCTTCGTGAAATTCGTCACTAGATATGTGGGATTTCACTAGTGGGTTCCTTTCACCCATTAGGTCCCTAAAATTCAGTTAGATTCTCGATTCTCTTCATATTGTTTAGACCTAGGATTTCTTGAACTTTAGAGAATTGATGTGATTTAGTTGTTGTAGTGCTCTTACTCATCATGTTTTTGTAATATTGTTGCTTAGTTCCTTGCATGAAACTCAGAATCCTAGTTGTGTAGATTCGTTTTCTTCATGGATTACACTAGCTAGGACAGATAAACAGATATACATGCTTCAGATTTCAAATGTTTCATTATCAGTACTTAAATGTTGCATTTTCAGTTAGCATGTCAGAATATTGAGCTATCTGGTATATTTCAGTTATGTTGTATTGTACACAATTCCAGTTGGGAGTAGACTTAACACCGAGTTGGACTAGGGTCAGTCACCCTCATAGTCTCAGAACTACGTACCCTCGTAGGTTTATAAGTCCCTCCTGTTAGGCATCAAATTTAGTGATCATGTCAGTCATGCCTTTATACCCCTCGCAAGGTATATTGGGTCATCTCGATGGGGCGTATACATAGTACTCCACGTTCAGCTCACGTGGTTTTATGTCGGTTAGTAATAGCTCCCGCAGTCAGACTCTAATGCATTTGATTCAGTATTATGTCTCAACATGTTACGTACTTGGTCATTGCATTCAATTTAGTTCATATACAGTCACTACAACATTTTATGTCTACAACCACCCTGGAAAAGTGTAGCCTAAACTATGAAAAAGTGTTGCCTTTGATAAAAGGCCACACTTTTTTACTTTTAGCCACGCTTTTCCAGAGGTGACTGAAAGAAGCGTAACCTTAGAGTTTAGGCAAAGTGATGCCTTATCAGCTACGCTTAAAAGCGTAGCCTAAAAGGCAAAAAGGCCACGCTTTGATGTACCTCAGATAGCAACATTTATATCTCATACAACTACACTTTGAAGCTTGGCCTTTGCTTCTTTGTTGCCCATGATTTTAAAGTGTTGCCTTTTCTATCTAATGTATGACAACACTTTGAAGTGTAGTCCTTGCCCATGTGCATACTACAATTTACAGTCCTATGGCTACACTTTTAAGTGTGGTAATAGTATTTTGGCTATAAAATATTTATATGCCAAAATTTCTGATTAAAAAACACCAATATTGTTTTGCAATAAATAATCTCAAGCATTAAATAAGCTAATAAGTAATTCAAATATATAGATTTGCAATAAACTTCAAAAGATAGTATGTCTTGTGTACATACACATACTTATAAATAAATATTCTAAATATGTGTACACAATAGTTCAAAAAGTACTCTTACAATAGTTCAATATATTCTAGCAATGAATATATTTCACAAAATTAAATATAATGTATTGAAACTTTTACAATAGTTCAAAAACTCTTCATCATCCACTTCAATGAGATCAAATTGACTAGTGGCGACCCTTCAAACTTGATCACCTCCATTTCCCTACACATTTAAAATGAAATTAAAAATCAAAACAAACCATATACAACAAATCAGATTGCAACAGTTATAGATGAGGCAAGAAGTTCCAGATTCCAGATTGCAGCAGTTCCAAATTGCAGATTCCAAACTGTAGATTCTTTGAGTTCACGCAGCACGGTGTATTTTAATTTCTAGAAGATTGCAGATTCAGTGTATTCTAGTAGATTGCAGATTTTTTGAGTTCAGATTGCAGCACTACTTAAAGATTTTTTGAGTTCAGATTGCAGATTCAGGTATTCTAGCAGATTGCAGATTCAGTATATGCTTGGAACACAAAAACATAAATATACCTAAGCAAATAAATTGAGCTAATAAGGATAAACAAAATGAGGAGAGGTAAACTAAAACAGTTTGTGCCTGTTCAGATTGCAGATTCAGGTATTCTAGCAGATTTTTTGAGTTCAGATTTCTTTCTTTATAAGAAAACAAAATGAGACTATTTAGGACTAAAATAATCACTTTTCTACAATTCTATGACCATAAGTGAAGTTTAAGAAGGTAAGAGTATACACAGACCTACCCCGTCTCATGAAAGTTACACCATATAAATATATGAAGGAAAACTAATCAAACTACCACACATTAAGGACCAATTTAATCATTTTCTCATTCTATAAAAATAATAAAGACCTGTTTATTCTTTTACCTTAAAACTATTTGCAGTGTAGACCAACCATGGGGATGATATAAGCATCCAGTATTCTGGTACTCCGGCTTTAAAGGGAGATTTTGTCATGTAACAACTTTCTTGTTCTGCTTAAAGAAGATGGTATCATATGAAGGCAACATTAGTACAAAACATATTTTTGGAGAGTGCATTAATATAAATGCATAGATAGTAGGATGCAAACCCTGACAAAGTTCCTAAATCAACAAACATAATACAACCATCATTGACATTAGTACTAGTTTTTCGCCAATTACTTTCATATCAAGAGTAAGAATCTGGGATTGGATCTTTAAATGTCAACTGCAAAATTACATCTATAGTTTATCTCGAGATCATGATGGATATAGCATAAAACTTTATAAGTTATAGTAAAAAAAAATTGATCTTATGACCTCAAGCTTTTTCTTTGGTCGATCAATGTCACGATAAAATCGACATTGCTGTTTGATATGCAGATGTGGTCATAGAACAACCCTGGGGGTTCTCGTTGACGGATGTAATGCCCTAACACGATACTACTTAAACAACTTTGTTGATGGTACTAAACAGGTAATGATGCTTCTTTCCAGCAATTAGTTGTTACTCAGGCCTGTACGTCATATCAAGTTGGTAGCGTTCATTATGTGTTGTCACTTGCAACTTGGTTTCATATCCGCCAGTTGAAATTTTGGAATGCATTCTTTAAATAGTACTAAGCTTCATGTATGCAAGCCATCAACAAAGTATTAACTGAATCTAGTATCATCATTTGCAGTGTGCTGCCATTTTATTGGATTAGTTTCTTGTTGACTTCTAGGAGATACTCTTGTTAAGAATGTTTAACCTGTTATGTGTCCTAGTAGCTAGGTTGGAATTGGCTGCAACAACTTTAAGTGTCTATATTTCCAATTTGGACACTGAATTCGTTTATGCTATTTTTTATATCATGAAGGATGCAGTTGATTTATTGCAAGGACACTACATTCTAGCTGTCTCTCGAGATATGGAATCATCATCCCAAAAAGAAAGCATTGAGACTAAAGTTGTGAGTCTCATTACTTATTCTGTTGTGATCATGCTTAACATGCTCCTATTTATCAAATTCCTATGATTAGACCATATTGACATACCAAATTATTGACTTCACTAACACTCTTAATTGCATCTGCAAAGTTATTTTGACTTAAGACCAAAGTGTTCAATCTATTGACTAGTGACCCGTCAGTCTTATTCTTTTCTTTAACTGAAGAGGATTGACAAGTTTATTATTTTACCAACACATAGACTTGGCCCAAAGCATATGCTAGGTTTTATTGAAGCCAAAAATTAAATGTGTTCCTTATCGGCTTAATTCTCATTTGATTTTTTATCCAATTAGTTGAATGATGATTTTTTCTATTTTTGGGCTGGTTTAACTGTTTTTATATCAGGTATCTACTCTCCAGCTATTTAGTGTGACAACCTTTAATCAGGGCTTATACAATGTTCTTTTTACTTCGTAAACAGAACAAGAGAGGTAAACTAAAACAAGTTGTGCTCTTAGACACAGAACATGCCTGCAGTTTATGACGAACGTTGTTCAAGCTCTCTTTTCTCTCCTCTGTGATGAAGGAACATAAGATTTAGAGGATTTAAGAACTAGAAATCGAAAACTATGATACCTTTCAATGTCTACTAGTATGACGATTAGTCCATACTAACTATAGCCAAATGAGAGGAAACTATTTTTGAACTGAAGCCTATTATGTTTTGCATAACAATGTGATGGAATGTGTCACTATAAAAAACTTAAGTTCATTTTGTTTTTTACCTCACTACCATAACAATTAACAATAAAAGAAAAAGTAGCAGATACGTACGATCAACTGTAACTTTATGACTACTCTTTCTATATATTTTGGCATGTTACTAGAGAAATGGTCAATGTGAATTAAATATAGCTTCATACTTACTCTTCTTCTACATCTCTGAGTATATTGGTTAGTTGATTTGCGATTCCTAAAGCCAAAGCTGCATTATATACACTCTTTGTCGTTGCCTTTGATTCAGGTGCAATGCCCATAATTGGAACACTCATCAATCCTACTGTACAAGCGACATAATAACAATAGATATATAGCTCATCAAAGTTGATGTATCTGGATTTCCACAAGTCCATACGCATTTATTCAACCATATCTCTGAATGGCTGCACCAGTTAGATGAATTATCAAACACTTCACATGGTTGCAAGCAAGAGATCGAGGTTATTAAACACAAAATAA
>JAJOOH010007773.1:0-10059 GCA_029582605.1 Solanum gracilifrons
AGGTTTAATGAGAAACCTTCCTGTCCATGAAGGTAAAGTGTTATTGCTAAAATGGTAACCAGGACCAGGTTCCTTGTGTCCCTTTTTAACATCATTTTCAGATCTAACAAATTTCACATCCCTTTCTTTAGCTTTTCTCAGACTCTCACATTTCTCTTTCAAATGACCATTTCAACCACAGTGAGTGCACAAAAGGTTGTCAGATACAGACACATATTTGCTATGAGGATTATATGGGGATTTTATTGGACTGCATCCCAACCCTTTCTTTCCATTGAAACTCTGATTAGACAGATTAGAGAGTATCTTAGAGGAGTCAGTCCATTTTAGAGAGTGGCTTAACTCCTCCTTAACCTTACTCAGATCCTTTCTCAGTTGAGAATTTGTTTCAAGAGAAACAACTAACTTGGACTCAAGGATTTTAAGCTTTTCTTCCAATTCTTCCTCAAGGATGCTAAGCTTTCTCTTTCCACCTACTATGGTACCAGGTCCCTCACTGGGTTCCAAACTATCAATCTCGAGGATACTTATCCTGATACTCAGTTTAGACATTTGAGCATTAAGAACTGAGTTTTCATCTTCTCACAGACTCAACTTTTCACTTATCATCAAATTTTCAGAGGTTAGTTCATCAACTGAGTCAATTAATAGAGCAACAAGTTTTCTCAATTTTTTAATGGGAAGAGAGTCTAAATCATCTTTAAGATCGAGAAGAGTTACCTCATTTTGATCCTCTTTATCATCGGATTTAGCCATTAAAGAGAAAATGGAGTTGAAGACATTTTCATCATCTTCAATAGCATAATTGAAACATCTTCATAACTTTCTGCATCTTCTTCTAACTTACTTGAATCATCTCCCCATACAACAAAGGCTTTTCTCACCAACTGATCAGCATAGGCCTTCATTCGTGCATGGTCTGGGACCACGTCCCTCTTGTGCGGTCTGGTGTCATGAGTTTCCTGCTTTTTGACTAGGGCAGTCCCTCATAAAGTGACCAGGCTTGCCACATTGATTGCAGAGATCATTTGCAGTAATAGTTCTGCTAGCAGAGGTTTTCTTTTGGAAGCATCCATGCTTCTTGATGATCTTATGAAATCTTTTAGTGACATACGCCATCTCATCCTCCTCCTAAGTCACCTCACCTTGAGACGTTTTCAAAGCAATGGACTTTTCTTTCTTTCTTTTCTTCACAATCGTCCTTTGTTTCTTGTTCATCTCGTAGGTCTGAAGATTCCCAATCAGTTCATCCATGGGAACAGTCATTAGATCTTTGGCTTCTGTTATGGCATCCACCTTGCTTTCCCAAGATTTATGAAGCACTTTGAGGATCTTACGAATTTGCTTGCTGACAGGAATAGGCTCACCCAAACATCTAAGCTCGTTGGTAATGGAGGTGAATCTTGAGTTCATTTTAAAGATAATTTCACCTTCCTTCATAAAAATATTCTCGTATTGAGTCGTAAGCATAACGACCTTAGACTCTTTTAGTCGTTCTGTTCCCTCAAAGGCTGTTTGGAGACAGTCCCATAACTTTTTGGCTGATTCACAGGCAAAAATTATGTCATATTTGTCTGCTCTAATTCCACACACCAGAATCTTCTTTGCCTTGTAGTTCTTTTCAATCTTTTTCCTATCTGGCTCATTGTAGTCTTTTCTGGTTTTGACAACATTAGTGGTAAGCTCCCCATCATTCGCCTCCTTTGTAGGAATATATGGTCCATCAAGGATAATGTCCCACAACTCAGAGTCCTCAGCGTTGATGTAGTAGTGCATTTGATTCTTCCACCAACCATAGTATTGTCCATTAAAATGCGGTGGCCTGGTGGAAGACTGACCTTCTTCCATATTGGGTGGAGTAGCCATTCCTTCTAGATCTTTTCTTTTCTTGATGTTAACCAATTTGAAAAGACAAGCTCTGATACCACTTGTTGGAATGTATGCTTCCACTAGTATCAATGAAACCATGTCCTCAACACAGTTGAAACTAAAACAGTAAAGAACAAGTGCTGAAAAGTAAAGATTGACAAGAGAGTTTACGTGGAAACCTCCTTGCTCAAGGGAGTAAAACCACGACCTAGCCTGCCAGGACTTTTAGAACTATTTTTCACTAATCTTCTCAACCAAAAGTAAAAGCCAGTTACAAACCGAGATTAGCCTGGTAATCCCAACTCTAAGTAACACCTCCTATTACTTAGACGAGCTAGAGTAGATACCACACTACCCACTATACTAATCATATCCTAATTAATATAGATTTAGAGTGAGAGCCAAGTTAACTCTAACTCAGAACTCACAATGATTCACACAAGTTGAAACATTTCTTATCACAACGAAAACGAATCTTACAATGTAAGCACTATTACAAGCAAACAAAATACAGCTGGTACAGAAAGCAATGGAAGCACTTCTATCAGGTCCCTTGCTGCTTTGAAGCTTGAAAGTTTCTCTCTTTATTAATATCAATATTTATTGATGCTAAAAGTTGTTTTTGTGGTAGTGCTGACTGATTTCCTGCTTCTTTGAGCCCCACTAGCTAAGCGGTAATGATACTATTGTGGCCCAGCATTTACACATAGTGGAACTCTCCTCTAAATCTGTTATCTAAGATTATCTTGGCTCTAAGTTAACCTCATCTGCGGCAATAAGAAAAATCATACTTTTCTTGATATGGGGAAGAGCACATGTATGGGATGACTAGACAATCACCAAACTCACTTGTAGTTGGTACTGGTATCTTTCTGAGTTTTGAGAGCAAAAGGTAAGAAAATTTATTTCATCCTTGATTCATCTTCCTATGATCAATAGTTCATGTGAGATTCACTTGAGATATTTATTGTTAATCTGTTAAAAGCAGTGATAGCACAGTCTCTGTAATTTGTAGTTTCTTTGTTCCTAAACTAGTTACATCCTGTTTCAGGAAGAAAGGAGTTATACTTCGAAGTTCAAACACATTGAACAGAATGGTGGAAAGCCACCTTGCCTGAAGGTAAAAAAATACTTTTATCAGTTGTAGATCCGATTGGAAAACTTTAGGTATGGATGTGAACATGTCTGCTCAAGTGCAGTAATAATTTGTCCCTGACATAGCAAGGCGGGATAGTAGTAGTCAAGTGGATGCAGGGGTAGACCAACTCTACAATATAACAAGAGATAATCAACATGTATTTGTATACTTATGGGATCACCATTCAACCCTTCAATAACTACTAGGCACTAGGGAGCTCGCTTGATAATTTTTGCTGGTAGTGGTTTTCCAGGTTTTCGATACAATTCGGAAATAAATAACTATCTCATGAGTCTAACAGTCACCAAGTATATTCTACCTAGATCTTAAGACGGACATAAAGTCTAAATACCAATAGCCAAATCTTCTCATTTTTTTCCTTTCCCAGTTGTTGGTTTCAGTTTTACGCTTTGGTCCACTTCCAGAGCTACCAACTATGCCGCCATCAGTGTTGAAGGAAGCAACTGCTCTCTGTAAATAAAAATATTTTATAAATGAGCACTCCTCCTCCCCTGAACATTTGCATCATCTATAAGGCTGGATCATACTATATATATATATATTGCAAACATCAAGGTGAGTATGTGTTTTACCTCAATGCTTGCTTTTTGGCCTTGTAAATTACCTATTCAAAACGACATGAGATGTAACTCAACAAGTATAGTTGTCAAGGAAAAAAAAGTCAAGTATAGTCAAAATTTTCTCACCAGAGCATGTAGGCAACATTTTCTCACTGGAGCTAGTATCCATTCTGGTTTGCATACTAGGATGACACTTATTTATGCACATGATGATCTTGTAAAGCGTTCCTGCATCAGTTTCTTCAAGATTTTTAAGGTGTTAGACATAGTTCTTTTGCACATAATATACCTTGCGAGAGAAAAAATAGTGAATCAACATACCCAAGAGTGATTTAATCGTGGCTTGAGCAGCTACTTGCTTTGCCATTTGCTTGCTCCCAGCTAACTCACCTTTGTAAGTTTTGCCTCCCAACACCAAGTGACAAATTAAGTGAAATATCTCTAGCATCAATTTTGTTGTGAATGCATTCATAAGCTATTTTTGCTACTGCCTGCTCTGCTTCTTTCTTCGTGGGATATGTAGACTTGGATTCATATTCATATCCATCAACCAAAACCTTTGCTCTGAACTTTAGGGCATGTGGAAAACCTTCATTAACTGTTTGATAAATTGAAAGTTGTTTGACATTTTTTTTTGTGGAAAACCTTCATTAACTGTTTGATAAATTGAAAGTTGTTTGACATTTTTTTTTGTGTACTCTTGTAATTGATTCTTGTACATTACTTGTGCCGGAGGAACTGCAAATAACTGATACCATTAATATAATGATTGAATACAAAAAAATGTGTTATAAACATGAATTAACCTAAAAAAGTAATGGTGAGTGAGAGGAAAGTTGAAATGAGAGATGCATTCTGGAAGTAAATTTGGGGAACTCCATATTTGCTGAAGATGCAATTCTTTGAGAAACTAAAAATGGAGTCTTGAAGAGTATTAACCCTTATCATGGCTTTGTACAACACTTACTTTGCATGAGAACTGTGAAGGAGAATCATTTTGTACAATAACACTACTTTTTTTCTTTTTTCCTGAATGAACATTGTCAGAATTAGATATCATATCAGCATAACATATAATAGCAGGTAAATTGTTTTATTTGCAAAATTACATATTCCATATTTTAAATAATTTTATCTACAAATATCATTTGAATGATCAGATAGTATAAAAAATCTATTTATTGGTAGTGTACAAATTCAATGAATAAATGTGCTTTACGCTCGCAAGGGGAAAATGAGTGGTTGAGAAGTGGATCTCCCATGTGGGAGACCTAGGATATCCATCCTCGTCGATGGGGTTTGCAGTTTTTATCTCATTTGTAGTTTGCGAGTTGTTACACAGTAATTAGGTTACCACAAAGTACTCACTACAGAGTGCTCATCCGAAGATTAGAGGCTGCTGGTTTACTTGAGAGTTCCAAAAAAAATGTATTTTATTATAATGGCAAGTTCTAAAATGGAATCAACTTGCTTTTGCATTTTTTCCCTATTTCGCAGCAGTAGTTGTACACTTGTACTAACATTTTAGAAAAAGAGTACAATATTCGAGCATTTGATAGTAACAATATCCAAAAATACACCAAATACATGCATAGTTCAAATACAATTTTTTTTTTACCTAAATGGAAGGTTAAATGTATTTTATTAAATATCAAAAAAATTAAAATAAATTATTACTAATAATTGCAAAACTAAAATTATTATCCTTAAATAATTAATCAAAGAGGAATATTTAAATAAATAAGATTAGAATAACACTCTTGGTTAAAGGAGGAGTGCCGTGCTTACAATTTTTTTTTCCATTTTATAACTAATAAGAGTGTTGAACATGCAAAGACGATGACAACAACAATGACAACAAATAAACAATATAGCTAGTCAAATCTCACTAAGGTTGGGTAGAGTAATGTAAACAAACCTTATCACTATCTCGGGAAGATAAAGAGGTTGTTTTCGAAAAACATTCGGCTCGAGTGTAGCAAATCCAAACACAAAAGAAGAGAACAATATAGAAAAGTTATTAGCAATATATAAAAGATACTATAACATCCAATTCAAACAAAGCTGAGTCAAATCTTTCAAAGTGAGTTCATGATCCCACTAAACTTGACAAGCATCATGCATATTTCTATCAAGATATTAAGACAAACATTTAAATTCCAAGTATCAGTTGTCAAATCTTCTCTTTTTGTTCCTTCTTTCATTACTTATGTCCACTTGAACTTTCAAATAGGCTCTTAGTTGAAGCTTCGCTAGTAAGACTCGAAAGACCTACTTGATGAGTTTCCTTATGAGTGAGTTCGTATATTTGTCTCATCTTCACTTTTTAATTCTCACTTCAATTATTTGTAATATGTTGTTGTTGTTGTTATAGTAGTAGTATGGTATGTGCATGGGGGTGGGAATGTGGAATGGGACTATGAAAATTAGGTGTATGGGAGTCAATATATTTTATATATACATAAAATTAAAATCTGATTTGCTTGCTTAATTCATCTTTTTAATGTTTTTTTTGTGTGTATTGAGTCCATTATTATAGTATAATCAGTTTCTTTTCAGTTGCTGCGATATACAAAAATCAATTACAAGAGTACACACAAAAAGCTGGAAAAAGGTTCCTAATTTATCAATCTTTTAATGAGGGTTCTGAAAACTTTCCAAAACATAGAGCTAAAGTGTTGGTGGATGGTATTGAATACAAATCCAAGTTGACACATTCAACAAAAAATCAAGCTGAGCAGGAAGTTGCAGAAGTTGCTTGTGAATCCATTATTTATCAACAAATTGAAGTTGAAACATTTCAGTTATTTTAAGAGGTACTTACTCTACACTTGCTATACCAATCTGAATAGTGCGCTAAAGATTCATTTTTGCTCAAAATTGTACTATTTTGTGTGTGTGTGTTTTTTAAAGGACCTTACGTTGTGCAAATATATTCTAAATAAATTTGCCTTCAAGAAGAAAATGAAGCCAAAATATAATATTAGATGTCATGGAAAACGACAAAGTTTAGTTTTTAATTGCCAGCTTACTTTTGGTGGTAAAACATATATAGGTAAAGAAGCTGGGAATAAGAAAATGGTTGAGCATTTAGCTGCTTGAACTGCAATTGAATCTCTATCGTGTATGTTTATTTATTATTTTATTTTATCTCAATGCTTAAATGAATATATATTATGCATAAAAGAACGTTAGTCTAACCCCTTAAAAATCTCAAAGAAATGAATGCAGATACTCTTTCATCAATAATCATGTTCAAAGTTAACTCTGATGATCATTTGCCTAAATGCTTAGGTGAGAATTGAATTAATCACGATTATAATTGATTATTTTTGAAAAATTACATATACTTGTTGAGTCACATTTCATGCATGTTGTTTTGAATATGTAATTTAGCCTCCTGACAACAATGTCAAATAATAACAATATTTAAAAAAATACACTAAATGCATGCATAGTTCAAATACAATATATATTATTTTTACCTAAAGGGAAGGTTAAATGTATTTGGCCAAATATCACAAACACTAAAATTTTGTTATTACTAATAATTGTGAAATGAAAATTATTATCCTTAAATAATTAACTAAAGAGGAATATAAAATAAATAAGATTAGAATAACTCTCTTGGTTAAAGTAGGAGCTTTGTGCAACGATGTGCTTACAATTTTTTTTTTTCATTTTATAACAAGGAAGATTGTTGAACATGCAAAGATGATGACAACTACAACAATAAGTCAATAACATTCCCAGTAAAATCTCACTAAGTGGAGTTTGAGATGAGTAGAGTGTAAACATACCTTATCACTATCTCGTGAAGATAGAGAGGTTGTTTATGAAAAACACTCGGCTTGAGTGGAGCAAATCCAAACACAAAGAAGAGAACAATATAGAAATTTTTTTTAGCAGTATATCAAAATACTATAAAATCCAATTCAAACAAAGATGAGTCAAATCTTGCAAAGTGAGTTCATGATCCCACTAAACTTGACAAATATCATGTATGTTTTTATCAAGATATTAAGACAAACACTTAAATTCTAAGTATCAGTTTCCAAATCTTCTTCTTTTGTTCCTTCCTTCATTGTTTGTGTTGGCGTTACGCTTATGTCGACTTGAACTTTCACCTTGTAAATTGCTTATTCAAAACAACATGCATGAGATGTGACTCAACAAATATATATAATTATATAAAAAAAATTTAATTATAATAGAGATAATCTTAATTCTCACCTGAGCATTTAGACAAATAATCATCAGAGTTAACTTTGGACATGATTATTGATGGAAGAGTATCTGCATTTGTTTCTTTGAGATTTTCAAAGGGTTAGACAAACATTTGTTTGCACATAATATATATTCATATAAGCATTGATATAAAATAAAATAGTCAATAAACATTTACCCAATAGCAATTTGATGGCAGTTCGAGCAGCTAAATGCTCTGCCAATTTCTTGTTCCCAGCTTCTTCACCTATATAAGTTTTACCACCAAAAGCAAGGTGGCAAATGAAAACTAGACTTTGCCCTTTTGCCTGAGATATCATATTATATGTAGGATTCATTTTCTTCTTGATGGCAAATTCATTTAGAATAGATTTGCATAAGGTAGGGTCCTTTAAAAAAACAAAACACAAAAAAGTAGTAAAGTTTGAGCAAAAACGAATTTTTAGCGCACTATTTAAAAAAGTGTAAGCAAGTATAGAGTGAGTACCTCGTAAAGAAACGGAAAAGATTCAACTTCAGTTTCTTCATGAAAAATGGATTCACAAGCAATTTTTGCAACTTCCTGCTCAACTTGCTTTTTTGTTGAATGTGTCAACTTGGATGTGTATTCAACACCATCCACCAACACTTTAGCTCTATGCTTTGGGAAGTTTTCAAAACCTTCATTAAAAGATTGATAAATTGGGAGCCTTTTTCCAACTTTTTGTGTGTACTCTTGTAGTTGATTTTTGTATATCGTAGCAACTGAAAAGAAATTGACTATATTATTATACTATAATAACAGACTCAATACACAAAAAAAAAACATTAAAAACATGAATGAAGTAAGTAAATAAGATTTCAATTTTATTTGTATATATTATATGTTGACTCCTATTACACCTAATTTTCATATCCACATTCTCACCCCATGCACATATCATACTATTACTATAACAACACAACATATTATAAATAATTCAAGTTAGAATTAGAAAATAGAAAGTAAAGATGAAACAAATTCCAACTAAGAGCCTATTTGATGTTGTTGTCAGGAGGCTAAAAATACTTATTTTTGTAAAGGATAAATGTACTTTGACTCTTACTAGGATAAATAATTAGAAGTATTATATATCTATATATCCTTTCTCTTTGTGTATTCTAGTATTGTTAGGAGACTTAACTCATCAGGAACCTTAGTGCCACCTATTTGACTTCAAATCCAATCTTTCACTTACGTACAAAGCACATGGAAATTGATTTTGATTTTGTCTTGAGAAGGTCTGAGACAAGACTCCTATAATTAAGTATATCAGCTCTCATGATCAAGTAGCTTATCTCCTCACTAAAGCTCTACCAAAATATTCTACTCAACTTGAGGGGCATCTAAAGGATAATTGTACTTGTAACATCTAGCCTTAGAAAGATCTAATTTTAGAAAGCGTTAGATTGGAAATAGCTAAATCTGAAAATTTTCAAGTTATGCTTAAGATGGGAGTTTTGGGTCAACTTCAAATAATCTTAACTTTCAGTACAAGATGAGTTAGGTGGCCCATAGGATATCAAATGAAAGGTCTTGAAATCCTCTTTCCAACGCCATTGAGTTCACTAAATCTCAAGTTCGGATGAAGGAGATATGCCCATTTGAAATCCACTTGTCCAGTTAAGGAAAGTTACCCGAATTAATGAATGGTATTTTGGTCTTTTCCTTACCCCTTCAGATTAAAATGAAATTAGTAAATATTTTGCGGTCAAATTTGATTTGGATCAGTTTTAGAAATACTAAAGTACGCTTAGGGCTTTAGAAGATAGTTCAAGAGGAAAAGAGGAGAAAGGGAAGAATGATCGAGGTTTCTAGCGAAATCAAGGATTTGTTTAGCCAAATCGAGCTATGTAAGTTTCCATAGTGTTGGGTTCGTTCACCCACACGCTAATCATGTTTTACATTATCGAATTCATCCCTAGAGATTGAGAAATTAAGTTCTTGATGACTTTTTTGAAGAATTGTTAGTCGTTCTAGAATCTTAATGTTTGATTGAGTTCTTGAGGCGAAGATTTTGTTAAGGGGTTGAGTAAATTGATAGTTTTTTAGTGAGTTTCACTAAAATTGTGCTGGGTTATAGGAATTCGAGAGTTTTTACCTTAGAATTTCAGTGGGTATGAGTTGAATCGGGTTTGGGAGAAGAAGAAAAGATCGGGCAGAAATTGGCGCCCAAGTTCGCGTCGCGGACTTGCTCCCCTAGAGAGAAATTTCTCTCTTCGCGT
>JAJOOH010007774.1:0-11022 GCA_029582605.1 Solanum gracilifrons
ATTCATTTTGGACCACAAGTTTTAAAAGTCTTTCCATTTTTCTTAAAGTTTGTGCCAAATCAAAGTACATCATATAAAATGGGACGGAGGGAGTATTTTTTTAAAATTTTGAGATTTGAAATCGAGACGCATGAAAATTAGAAGCGGGGCAGCCTATTAGGCATAAATTACAAGCCCAAATTGTATCGCGATTTGGAAACCAAACACAAGTTATACGGAAAAAAAGAATAAGCGGCAAAAATTGCAGAATATTGTTTTACTATTATTTCAAAGAAGAAAATTTCTAGAGTTTCTTCAGCAAGGTAAATTCTGATTTTTGTTCAACTGTTATGATGAAATGGGTATTATTGGGTAAATTCTCAACCTACAAATTTTAATTTGGGGATTGAGCTAATCAATTAAGAGATTTTCACCATTGTTGAGTTGGTAAAGAAGAAGCTTTAGGCTATGAATTGGTTGAGAAATATGGAATTTATTATGAGTATGAGTTGTAGAACCAAATTGTTAGCCTAAATGGGTTATTTTGGGACTTGTATGGATATGTATATACATAATATAATGATAATAAAGTCCAGATTGATATTTAGTAGATTATGTGTTGTTGAATACTTGGAGAAGTAATTTTGAGCTAAAGTTTTGAGGTAAGTTAAGGCTTACTTGCTAAAAGAGAAATTTGTAGTAAAATCCATGCCCTCTATGTGTTTGATGAAATTGCTAAGAGAAGACTTTCATGACATAAGTACTTGTGGGAGCAAGTGAATACGTAGCTTAAGACGGTTTTACTCGATACAAATTTAGAATAAGAAAATGATGTAAATACATGTAATACATGTTGCCTTATTTGACTAGTGTGTTACTTGGCTTAGCTTTCTATGACAACTTGTTTTGTGGAATTGTTTGCAACATTTATGTTCAGTTCGTGCTTTTTTTTACCGCTCCCTTGGTGACTCGAACCCACAACCTTAAGGTTGAAGGGGGGGAGGGGTGCTTACCACCTGTGCCTCTTGTTCTAGACTCAGATGAGAGAGCTAGCTGACCTACCCTTGTGTGAGTGTCATGGAGGACAGGGTTAGCTACCCCATGCTCGTAGGGACTTAATTGAGTCTTCCTGCTTATCTTCCTTTTTTTGTGATGTGTCTTCCTGTGTATCATAGTTTCCATAAGTTGGTCAATTACTTTATGAACACTGAGGATAGAAAACATAAGTTGACAGTAAAGTCTTTAGCACATACCTTCTGCTGACCTTTCTCCAATTGATACCATATTATTTCCCTGCAAGTGTTCTCAGGTGCTCAGAGTGCTTTCCCGTGGCAATTAAATATAAACATTGTTCTGCAAGCAGAGTGCTTGCAAATCAAACACTCTATCCTGGTGGGAATATGTTCTTTCTTCTACTTGGTGTTACAGAAAGAAGCTGTTTTGGCTTAAATGTTGTAACATAGTGGGTGAAAATGTTTCTCGGTTATGGTTGTGATACTAGATCTGTCACTCTTAGTTCTTGTCCTTGCACGTACTGAAGTCCAGACACTGACATATGCAAATTATAAGCAGAAAAAGATTAACTGCTAAGTGAAAAAAAAAATGGGATGTACACCATTGACTATGTGTACATAAATTGAGGTTGCCATATTGGAATTCTTCTGGCAAAAGAAGTGACTCCCTGATTAGGAGGCTGATTGCAACATTGGCTGCAGGCAGTGTTGTAGGAGGAAGAAGATTTATGTGAGCCTATAATCTTGTGTAAAAAGGGGATGATAGTCTCTACTTTACTTGTTAAGTTTTGCATCTTGAGAGGATCGAACTAGGTGCCATTAGTTTTGTCACTGAAAGTCATTATTGACAGTTAACTCTCTAGGATGATGAAAAAGGGTAAAGGAGTTATCGCAGCAATTTATGTCCATCGTAGTTTATTCTTAAACTTAAGGAATTCAAGCTTTGAAAGGATGAGGGATCTATATACTGTACGGCTCCGTTGATCACTTTCTGAATCTTTTTTCCATGATTGTTGAGTCCTCTAGATCCTTTACTTCAAATTCTGAAATTGTAGCTTGCGGGCAAATAAGTCTAGTATTTTAAGATGGCCACTTAAGACGCAGAACATTTACTTTTGCAGGGCCATCTGAAAGGCAATTGATTCTGATGTCAGCCATGAACCTCTCCCAATCTGATTTGCAATGTCTATGTTGCTTAGTGTTTCACTTTTCTGTACCTCGCTTGTGTTTCGTCTGTGCATTTTCCATTGATGGTTGTTGTCTTTTCATGCAGATCATAAGTGAAGGGAAACACTTTAGGCATCAGCATGTGCTAACTAGAATTTGTCTAATGTCATTTCTGTTGTAACTTAGAGAAACAGGTTTGGTAATTTAAGTTCTCTCTCTCTTTCTGTGATAAATGGGCTTTCTTTTCTAGCAATGGCTTATATTTACTAACATTAAGGACCCAGGATGCACAGCGTATAGGATCAAGGCAGACAACATATACCGCTAGTTAACCCTCAGACACTTAAGCATCCTACTGGTATCACTCTCGGCTGACCCTGTTTTATTACCCTTACGCAGGAGGGGGGGAGCTATCGAAAGTCTTGCAAGCCACCTCCTACACTAAGCTAAGCGAGCTAGAAGCTAAAGTGAAATATTTTTTGGCATCTTTTAGCTTTGACCCTTAGAGTTTCCTAACCTGCTGACATCCTGGCAAAGAGAGTCATTATTTGTATTACATCTACGAATAAAAAGAGAGGGCTTTCCTCTTATCTCTGGAGGGGATAGGGGATCTGGGGCGGGTGGCAAGGAGCAAGTCGAGTGATAGGGCATATTGAAGGATTCAAGTCCTGCAGCCTCAATTACAAGAATGATCCCAAATTGCATAAGAATAGACTTATCTTTTTGTTATATTCTTTTGAACTTTGTTAAGAAGTCTTTTGTACACACATCTTCTTGATACTTGTCCAGAAAAAAAATGGAAGAAAGAAAGAAACTGAACTTTATTCAAGATTCCACTCCTAATTTCATATTTTTTCTTGGTGTTTATTTGCAGTAAAGATTTTTCTTGATTTAGGGGGCCATGATTTCAAGCAGCAACTTATTTCATAAAACACACTATGAGATCCTAGGTGTGAAGGAAGATGCAAATTTGGAAGAAGTCCGTAAAGCCTATCGTTCAGCCATACTTTGTTTTCATCCAGACAAGCAACAAAATGCATCAGAAACATCCAATTCTAAATGTATGACAGAAAACAAATTTTTGGAGATACAGAGAGCCTGGGAAACCATTGGCAACCCCAGGTCACGATCACTTTATGACGCTGAATTGCTAACTTTGAGACAGGATGCAGCAATATCTGAAGATGTCAGCTTAGATGACCTTACAGTTCAAGATTCTGGTGATATTATAGAGCTTTCTTATCCTTGTAGATGTGGTGACTACTATTTCATCGATTCGTTTGAGTTGGCAGACACGGGTTGTTCAATATCAAGAGACGGGGAAATGGTATCTTTGCTAACGTCTAAATCGTTGCCAACATCTGTTGTGCTTCCCTGTGGATCTTGCTCTCTTAAAATCCGCTTACTGATCAATGGTGATTCTAGGCTTCCCATAGATGTTCACTTGTAATTGTAACTGTTTTGGAGACACAATTCTCTATGATATTTTTGCTCAAATTGTTGGAAATTGAAATGACAACAAAAAAACAGGAAGTACGAAATTTGTTGAGTCTTTTTTTTTTCCTTGGTTACTAATTCTAAAATGGTTTGTTGGCCACATGGCAGGGCTATTTTTTCATTTGTTTGTATCCAAATGCACCTTATATTTGAGTACTAAAATGCAATTTATATGCATGTTCAATATCTTGATTTTGATATAGGATACATATAGTCTAAACCATGAAGACAGGATTGTAGGAGAGCAATACAAACATCGTGCTGCTAGGGCAAGCAGTCTGAATGATGCACCCTAGATGACGAAAGTTATCTTACGCTCTGACTCGAATAGCACGAGGCACGTGGAATCCTATGTCAATATAATAGCTGAAAGCATCACTATCTTAAGCTTTGACCCAAGTAGCATGGGACACATGGAATTGCGCGTATAAACAGCACTTTTTAGCTCTCTTCAGATTTTCACGCGTTACGGACCCATTTACCTTTTTTCAAACTCTTTTCACTTCCTGAGGGGAAAAGTTATCAAAAGTGGGCATTCTGGAAAGGAAAGGAAAAGGCCATATTGACTTTTAACCAAACCAACATTTTTGCTCAAAGTCACTTTATAGTCTTGTGTACCATCTTCCAGTCAAGAAATATGAATGGACCTGCTACTGCAAGTGGTCATTATTTGGTACAATGTCCTCTTTCCCCCCCCTTAACTTTAGGCTGAAGTGAAAGCAATTCACCACAAATTTAGCATCTTGCTCATGACTAAGAAACACCAAGTTTACTTGTATGCAATAAGAAATTCAGAAGTCCATTGCTTTAGCTTCAGAAAATACCTTACAGGTTCCTTTTGCACAAGTCTTCACCTTAAAAATATTAAAGCCTCATATTTTCAAGATAGAAAAGCCATTTTCAAGCAGAAATTTCAAATGGGAAATCAGAAGATAGATGACTAACAAAGAATTTAGTTCGGTTTCGGAACTTTTCACCTGCAACTCTCATCAAGAAATATCAGCAACACTTCTAAAAACATGGGCTTTTGTCTTAATCAAGAGTCACCAAATCATTCTAAGAGATTCAAATTACTTGTGTCAACTGTCAAGGATGCTTTTGCAAACTGTCATTCTTTCAGGAAAAGATCACATTCAAGTCCAGAAGAAGATGATCCGATTTGTGACTACGATGATGAAGTACTCACTTAAAGCCATGTAATTCTTCCAAGTTCAATGCCATTAACTGCTGATTTTCTCCTATTTTTCTGAAAACTGTTTCGCGGTTTTATCAGCAGGAATTTATATCAGCAGTTATAAGTCAATACATGGAGTTGAAATGCAGAAGAAAGACGACCATCACAACTGACAAGTTTACCTGGGCTTTCTCTCCAACAACAGGAGATTTCTTCATCTCTGCAAGACTAGGACAAAAAGAGGAGGACAAAGAAGATCAAGAAACAGAAGAAAGGGAAGATTTTTACTCTATTGCTAGTTGTCTTTCTCCCTGCTCCAGTGCCACAAGCTTTGAGGCATTTGTCACAGCTAAGACGGTCTTTTCTCGATCATCAAGCTTAGACAGTATTGACTTCCAAGATCTCAGGAGGCATTCTGTTATTCAAGAATTATCTGACTGTGAAGGATGGCCATTTGGTCTATACCGAAAAGCCTTGTTACTTCCACCTTTGCCAAAATCACCATCTGATTCTTGGTCATGGCGTAAGAGTGCTAGAATGGTTAAGATGCACTGATAGTTAGCATTTCAAATCAATTACCTCTATTCTGCGAAGCAATTTTACATTTTCCATAGCGAAATGATGCTTGATCTTATGTTTATGTATGAAGGATGAACTATGTTCTTCAATAATGGCTACAATTTTTGCATAACTCAGCTTCTTGATATAGTTCACATGTTCAAAAAGTCCCTTCTCTTGTCTCACACTTCTCAACAGGCATACTTTTAGAATAATTATCCACACTAGTGTCAATCAAAGATGTTCATAGATTCAGTATTTCAGTTTGTTCAATTGAACACAAAAGAGATAAAAGTGAACTGACTACTACCACACAGTGCCATGTCCAATAATCAATCAAGAAAAATTAAATCACTACACCAAATTCATCAGTAAACCGGAATCAATTGACATGAAACACTCTCATTCTGAATACTCAGGAAACTGTCTCCTTGAAGGAGTTATTAGGATTAGTATCAACTACATATTACTGCTATCACATCATAAAAGTTGTGAAAGAAGAGTGCAAATTAACGGATCACATCGTTATCATCCTGTATTATCTATAACTTCCTTCTCTTTTTCCAGGAAAATGTTACGTAAGTGCCTTAAAGGCAAAAACACTTCTGACTTTCAGCGATCATTGAAGGCTTATGCTCTTTGCTCAACATAGGAACCAGCCAGTCCTGAAGTCCCAAGTACTGTAACCTGGAGTAAGAAAGCCAGAAATCACTATGAGAAAACAAATACTGATAAAAAGTAATTGATAAAGAAATGGACATTGGACATAACTCAAACCAAAACGCTAGCTTAAGAGATGAGGATTGCTCAATACCATATAAACAGACTGACTTCCTAAAACTCACTGATATGAGACGCATGACGTGGACTAAACATCTGAAGTGTTGGCAACATAAAATGGGGGCCTAATATGGGTGAAACAATGAATTGGGATAGGGCTGATGCTGATACCATGATAAAAAAAAATGGACATTGGGCCTAACTCAATCCCAAAAGCGCTCAAAAGATGAGAATTGTCCAAGACCATATAAAGCGACCAAATTTCCTAAGCCTCCTGATGTGGGACTCTTAACAGTAATTTCTTTAAGAGATCCCATAACGTCTATTGTATTTTGTAGAAACATTCTCATTAGTGGTACTCGAGGAAGTAAGATTTTGTATTTGAAACATCTCTTGCAAGAAAGTGTAAAAAATTAAAAATTACAACCACATTAGTTTATTTCCATTTAAAAAGGGTAGTCCGGTGGAAAAAGCATTCCGCGTTCATGTAAGGTGACGGGATGGACCGCACCCCAGGGGTGTAATGTAGATAGCCTACCCTAATGCAAGCATTAATGAGAACTTCCACAGCTCAAACCCGTGACCTATTGGTCACACGGAAACAACTTTACCATTGCTCCAAGGCTCCCCTTCAATTAGTTTATTTCCATTAGAATGGTAAATTTTGTATCACAACAAAATGCTTAATGTTTTCTACATAAAAAAGTTATAATCTGGTAAAAATAAGTTTTTTACCAGGGTCCAGGAATTGCAGAACTAGTTACAACAGTGAAATGCAACACAAATCTGGAACGTTTTGAAAAATGAATGGTCAGTAGACTAAGCGCACCAACAATAAAGAAATTAATTTTCCAGAAGAAACTGAACCCCACTCTATCAAAATATAATCTCATGTTGGCAGAGGTTTCTAAACTAATTATTGGATAGTAACTTTGTACGCAGAACATAATTTGAAGGCGCAGAGGATGAATCATACTGAATAAAATCAATTTTTTGAAACAAACCAAAAGGAAAATGAAAAGGATTACTTGACCACAAATTTAGAAGAATTATTTGACTTTCTTAAATTACTCAGGGTGTCCTCTCCTCTCCCTCTGCCACTTTAATGCCCTAATACAAGAGAAAAGTAATTCGGGTTGCAGATATCGCTTGTGATGAAATCATAACCTATTCATAGAAAAACTGAAATATGTGGAACCAACTTTGCTGAAATGTAGATTGTACCTTTCCCCATTCAGAATCAAGGCCACTGCATCTCATTTTCAAGTGTATCATCTTTGTCCCTAGTTCCATCTCCACTTTCTTCTTCAAGTATACCTCTTCTAACCCAAAAGCACTCAAGTAGGTGTTGTAGCGTTGAAGTATTGTTTGGAATGCTTCAGAGAATTCTTTTGACATAGGCTTCACATTCTGCAACAATATAAATAATTGAACAGCAAGAACTTTGAGAAAATATGAATAAAGTCCCTAGTTTTAAACTCCACTTACCTCACCACTTAAACCAATCGCGTCATCCATCTCCATTTTCAGAGATGTGAGAATCCCTGTGAACTCCTCCACTGCCTCTGCTGCACGGAAAACATTAATCAAGGCTTCCTGACCAGCTTTGTCATCAGTACTTTTTGTCAATGCATTCTCTGCATCACCAACAACTGCATTTGGGAGCTCATCCCAGCTTGCAGCCATCAAGTCCTTAAAAGCTCGTTTGATCTCCAGATCTTCTATGTCAGGCATGTGGGCCACATCCTCACTAAAAGAACGTGTGCTTCCTATTGCAGTTGTCAAAGGATGTCGCAATTCTGGAGTGTAGAAAAATCCATTTAGTTTCGCATTATTGAAGTAAGATCCCAAAAATCAAAAGCAGTACCATCTACCTCCACATGTGATCATTAAGCTGCTTCATGATTTGCAGATACAGAACTTGTTAAGAAAAAAGTAATCATTGAGGACCTTTCTACTCAATTAAAATCCAAAATAGTTTGTAGTAACCCTCAATCTAAGTAATGTTCTCTATAATCCAACCAAGGAGCCAGTACTAGTACATTTACACATGCCCATACTGATCACAGGGTGAGTAAAACGAAACATCTACTAAAACCATGCTCACTACTAAGACTACGTTTTTGCAGTGGGCTCCGAAATTCATTTGTGGTTTTTGCAGTGGGACAATACCATTGTCAGAAATTCATTTGCCTTAGAAACTAGTAAAATCTACCTTCTTTATTATATAAGTTCAATTAGCACTCGTAGTAGGCAAGAATATGCCTGCTGCAATCAGAACAAATATTGGTTCTGCCACTAGTCATGATCAGCTACTATATGAATCCTCAAAATCCATTTAGACTATAAATTCAACTTGTCAAATAACAAGACATTTCCAATTTGAGCAGAATAAAAATATGATCTTTCAAACTGGGGTATGTCCAAAAACATGGGAATATAAGCGAAATCACAGTAAATATATGAAAAACATATGAAAATGCAAGTAACACGAAAAGGGGTTCTAGGAGAAGCTGAAAAATACAATCTTTCAAATTGGGTATGTCCAAGAACATGGGAATATAAGCAAAATCAAACTAAATATACGAAAAAAAGATGAAAATGGTAGTACCACGAAAAGGGGTTCTAGGAGAAGCTGAAAAATGAAGGTCCCGATGGGAGTGGTGGTTGACGGCGGCAGCTGCGGCGGCGGAAACCGAGAAACCTGAAGATCTGCGACATACAGAACGATAGAGTGATTGTATCAGTTTCAATTTCTGCATTTTATGGTAAGTTTTTGCTTTGCTTTGCTTGATGAGCAGATTGAAAATTTCAAGAGTCCCGATGAACTTAACAACTCCTCTCAAGTTTTGTAGTCACTCACCCCCCTTTTGATTTGTTACCCTTTTTGTTTTACGCAAAATCAATTTGATTAATTTTCAAAATTTATATATTTAAGAATGGTATAAAAAATATTATAATTAACATCTTTTTTATAAAATACATTTTAAGTATTGATCAAAATAAAAATAAAACATGACAAGTAAAAAAGGAACAAAGAGAATATCTGCTTGTAAATAAAATGAGTTAAAAACAATTTCATATTGATTTTGCTAATTTTCGAAATTTACATATTTGAGAATGGTATAAAAAATATTATAATTAAAATCTTTTTTATAAAATACATTTTAAGTATTGATTAAAATAAAAATAAAACATGACAAGTAAAAAAGGAACAAAGAGAATATCAGCTTGTAAATAAATGAATTAAAAATAATTTCATATTGTCAATTAAGAAAATCACAAAATAGAAATTGTAGTAGTAAATTATGATTTATAGTAGTATTTTCCAGGTAAGTTATAAATATGTAATTCTTACCTATCAATGTTCGAATAAATAGAAGTTTTTTTTTGTTTACTCTAGAATTCAAACGTGATATCTGATAGTTTTTCATCAATCATCACAATATTGACTATTAGATCATGTTTTTAGGTGTCTAAAAGAACGACAATTGTTTATGACTATTTTTTTATTTATAGAAAGACCTTTTGGTTCTAACAAAATGAATCAATTTTACAAATATATAAGATGATTAAAATGAGAATGAATGAAATATGAACTATTAACATAATTAATATGAGATCTTAGGTTATAACCTCTCTTTTTTTAATTTTTATTTTGAGATAAGGGAGTGCTTCAAAAATAGAACAATGAAGAAAAACTATGTCACATATATTTTGTCATACTCTACTATTTAAACATGTCAATAACTTCTTCTTTTTGTAGGTTTGAATTGTTTTTATTTGAGGTAGAAAATAACATATTTAAGGCATTTTGTAAAAGAAGATTGTGCTAAAATAATACCAAAAAAAATTAAAAAAATTCAAGTTGTCCAAGCATAAACTAGAGAATATTACATATATGACAAAAAGCATTATACTTCATAAATCCATTAGAAAAAAATAATTAAAAGGCTAATACACTTAAAGAAAATGAGCCCTTTCCCTATTGAAGAAATGGGCCAAATTCTTCATCAAATCTTTGGACTTTTCAGAGTCCAAATCATGCAAATGAAATACATGGTCCTCTCCTTGTGTTTCATGGATCTCAACCATACCCATCCACCCGCTCCGGCCCAACGCTTCATAATAGGCCCGCCCTCTATCCTTCAAAATATCTTTTTCCGCCACACAAATCAAGACTCTACGACATCCCAGACTCATTAAACCTGGTGCACCTTTCGCAATCGGATTAACCCTCGGGTCATCATTATCCGGATTCGACGGACACACGAACGACCACATTCGATCCACACCCGCCTTCTTATCAGGGTACAAACCTTCCGACCCAATTGGATCCGACCCCCAAAAATACGGGTGGATCAAAGCAACACCAAGAATATCAACCATAAGCTCCGGGTCAACACTTCCAGCATTCATAGCCATATTATGCGCTATGTTAGCGCCTGCGCTATCACCAGACAAGAAAACACGTGCGAAATTCGCATGTTCATTCAGCCACGGCTCAGGACCATCGCCATTACAATCAGTGGCGGATCCAAGATTTAGAGTCCGTGGGTGCCAAATGGGATTTGAACCCGCAACCTCAACCTTCTAAAGTTGCCCTCCTACCGTGGCACCACAAGCCAATTTTGTTCTGTGGGTGGCACGCTTTATATTTATATAAATATTATATATATATATATATACCTATGTATATATAGAGTTTCCGTCGAAGTTCGGGGGTGGCGTGGCACCCCCACAGCCCTTCATAGATCCGCCACTGATTACAATGGGCGAAAACCCATTGTAGCACTTGCCATGAATCTTCATATGCAACATGTACAGAGTGTTCAGGTGGCCTTCTATAATGAA
>JAJOOH010007775.1:0-11887 GCA_029582605.1 Solanum gracilifrons
AAAGAATACAAGTAGTCATTTAAATGCTTAGGTATTTGGTGGTTTCTATGTGATCTTCTAACTGTGTCTCTTGGTTCTTGATTTTGGTATAAGAGAAGTTGGAGGCAAAGAAGAAAGCAATTCGTGAGTTAACTGAGGCTCAATAATATCATTATCATTAGGTAATGGTGATGTAGGTTGAGACAAAATATTATCAATAGTATCATAGTCTACAACATCATTTGCATTAGTGTATGGTTGTATGAATGGAATGGAATTCAAAACAGAAGGAAAGGTGTCTTTGTGTAAAGATGAAGCAAAAGGGAAAACATTTTCATGAAAAATCACATCTCTAGAAACATGTATCGTTTTGGTAGTGAAACATAGTACCTTGTATCCTTTTGTCCCAAAGAGGTATCCTACAAAGACACGGGGGTTTGTTCTTGGTTCAAACTTATCTCTATGCACCTTAGGAATAGTAGGGTAGCAAAGGCAACCAAAACTCCTAAGGAAAGAATAGTTTGGTTGTTTCTTATATAGGACTTCAAAAGGGCACTTATTGTTCAAATAAGATGTAGGAAGTCTACTTATAAGATGTGTAGTTGTCAATACACACTCCCCCAGTATTTTAAAGGTAATTTGGATTGGAAAAGAAGGGCTCGAGCTGTTTCAAAGAGATATTTATGCTTTCTTTCCACCACACTGTTTTGTTGTGGTGTGTATGGGCAGGTTTTCTGGTGAATTAGGCCTCCTGGATTTACCATCCATCTAGAGAATACCAGTCGTCCAACTTAGAAACCATTGAACTAGCTGCCGGAGAAGGGGAACTGGAAAAATAAGATGGCTTCATTGCTAGTGAATTCGAGCCCATTTTCTGTTCTAATGGTTTTAAGAGAGGTAGAAAACTGGTTTTCAATCATGGTGATGAAAGCTTTTATAGTCTGCAATGCATTACTTTTACAGCTCAAAAGATGAGTCCACGTGGATCTGCTATGATCATCCACCATAGTCAGAAAATATTTGTAATTGTCATGAGTAGCTACATGATAGGGACCCCACAAATCTACATGAATGAGTTCAAAAATCTTGCTTGTGTTCTTGGTACTTTAAGAGAAAGGTAGCCTGGTCTGTCTAGCCATAAGGTAAACAGCGCATAGAAAATGTTGTTTATGGGAAAATTTAGCTGGTATGGATGTGATAGCTCTCATTTTGACAAAAGGTACATGGCCTAGTCTAGTGTGCCACAAAAGGTCTTCATTATTTTCATGAGACAAACAAGAATTCACAGAGTGTAACTCTTTTTTATTACATGAAAAGGAGTTTAGAGAATTCATTACAGCATTTTGCAGACTACTAGAATTAGAATAGAAAGATTTTTAAGGTAAGCAGTGCTTGAATCAACTGTCAAGCATCTTGAATATAGAAAATGGAGTCCATATCTACTGCTACCAATCACCTGAGGCATCTTCAATGAAGGGGCCTGATACAAGCAAAAGGCATCAGAAAAGGACATAACACCTTTGAGATGTGTCACTAAGGAGTGAACTGAAATTAAATTGTATTTAAAAGATGGTACAAACAACACATTATGCAAAATGATGCTAGGTGTGAGTACTACATCACCAGTTTGTGTAACTTTCACTTTGTATCCATTAGGGAGTGAAACAAGTAAAAGGTATGGTAATGTCTTAGGATTTGACAATGAAGCTTGGTTAAAGGTCATATGATTTGTCACGACCCGAGAGCACCCCCTAGTCGTAACCGGCGTATTCGATCTGGAAGAGGTCTAATAGAAGCCTCATGGATCATTCATTGCATACGATACTCAAAAGAAATAGAGGAGAATTTAAAACTTTCTTCACACACGAATATGCTTTCATTAAATAGCAAGCGGAAGACTTTCTAGACTTTATACAATATGTCTCAAAACCATCTACTACTTGAATACAACATTGAGACTAAGCTCATACAAAACTATAACAAAACTACAAGACATAAAGGAACATGTTGGTTATTATCCTCGAATCTATGAAGACTCACCAGTCTTCATCTTCAAACACCTTAATTAGAAACCTATCCATCAACCATGAAATATCAACCTCTCCAAATCCCTTCACTTTAGTCAAAAGGGAAAGAAAGGGGTTAGCACAATTAAGTACCAAGTATGGTAACCATGCAAAAACATGTTAAAAATGACATTTGGTTGAAAGTCATGCCTTATGCCATTTTAGTAAAACTTCATGAACATTGACATATTAGACATATTATAGAACATAACCAACATGTAAGACATTAACCACATTATAGACAGACTCAACATTTTCACCAAGTAACTCATTTTGTTATCCAAGGACCTTTATCTAAAGTTACCCTAAGACACACTTGAGTGAGACATGAAGCGGCCGCCCATACAACCTCTTCATACACACCTAAGTGTTCCTCAAGGCTACTATAGACAAGAACCATCATGTTTCAAGGTAACATACTAAGTAACTCACTTCATTAACATAAGTTATTCATTCAACAAATCATTTAGACAATAAGTCAACATTCTCCTTTAAAGTCATTTAGGACACATTCATGCATTTAGGGGACTTCACACTTGAGTCATATAGGCTTAGGGAACTCATTTTAGCACCTTCAAAGCCAACTTGTGCCATGTGTATATAACATCACATACTACTACCTACACGTTGTATAACCTATCAAGTAACTAGAGTTCACATTAAGGTTATCAAGTTCTACATTTAAAGATCCAAGTGTCAAGAACGCTCATAGCACCATTTCCCAAGAGACTCAACGACAAGGCTTGCCCAACATATACATCATGTCGTTACACCAAGCACAAACAAGTATCAAGAAGGGCCGATGCCTTGTATCAAGAAGGGTCAAAGCCCAATAATCAAGAGAATCAAGAACCATATTAAAAATGGCTTTCTAGTTCGTACTTAAAATGGACAACTTCCATTCTTAAGACGGACTAAAAATCCAGAGTCAAGATGACAAATGATCCGAATCAAGAGGCATGCCAATAGTGACAAAGTCACAACCACAAGAATGATAAGATCCCAACAAAAGTGCCATGTGATCAAACAATCCGTATAAGTGGCGAGTTACACAAGCGTCTTTAACGTCTTAAAAGATACCAACACGACAATGCAAAGTGACAAGAGGTAACCAAGGTACCAAGATCAAATTTCAGATATACCAGCAGGTAAAAGAGTGCAAGTACAAGTTTATACACAAATCTCAGTGCTTTAGCAAAGAAACGGTCCAACACAACTTTGCGAGTTCAAACCGTAGACCAACCAACGTTTAAAGGTCCTCAACTTGTTCACGAGTATATACAACCTTAAAAATACAGTTACATAACTTCTTTAACTTCTATTAGCTCAGTAATGTTGACGTAAAACAAAATCATCATCACAAGTAAGCCTAGCATGTAAAAATACAACTATGCTCCCAAAACGGTGAATCTGTCCAGCCAGGTACCTCAAGTCGCAAGTTAGATTTGAAAAGGAAAACAGCAAAACTAAACTTTATAACCTTCATGAAAGATGTAGGTACATCTCTAAAGGTTTCAAATAAACAAGAATCAACGCAAAATATATTTTGTACAAAAAGATATATTCAAAACACTAACAGCTGATCATACATGATTTCAATTTCCAAAATCTGGGCAAAACTTGCCCTATGTTGCGTCCCATTTTTCGTATCCATAACGGTTAAATTAGAGTTTTACATAAACATAAGAGTTATAGGTATACAAGTTAGCTTTCCAAATCATATTTATTCATTGTAAACAAAGTTCTAGAGAACGAGCTATGTATAAATTACCAAACACTACCCAGCTCAGAAACAGATTTCATCACTTACATATGAAAGGAATGTCATAGCCTATCGATTTATATTTAACATAGATTTTCATTTATCACGAAGAGTACCTAAGTCTACCAAGTCAAGAGATGACATTCAATAATATAAGGCACTTCACATTTCATCATATTCATTCATAAGTGTTAAGAGAGAGCATGATTTCAATCACAACACCCTTGCATTTACAACATAATTACCTTTACTTTATTAGATTCTCATTCACATCACATTCACCACACAATATCATGGTAATACTCAATTGTTCATATAATGCCTTCAAGGCCATGATTATAATACATTCAATAAGTAAGCACCTCCACCATAAGTGGATCACACATCAATCTATCACAATCCTAAATCAACTTTACATTAACAATGAAGTTAGGTCAACTTACCATTCTCCAAAGCCATAATCACTATTACTAAATTCTCCCACAATTAACCTTAAGATAGGTGTAGATAACAATAGAAACCAATAATACAATTCAATCTAAACATAATTCAATAATCACCATGAAGATTAATTCACAAAATGCCCATTCAAGGCTATGAACCCCATTACTCAATTCACTAACAATTCTACACAATTAGATATAGTTAATGGCATAACCCAACAACCCACAACAATCTAAACATAATTCTATTATCATCGAATCAAAATCAATATGCCCACTTTATGGTGAATTTAGGAAACTTGGAAAGACATGGGCTCATGGAATTTTCTTTCTTAAAACCATGAACAAACATCAATAATAACACAAATCATCATTAAAAATCATTTAATGCAAGAACCCATGCTTTAGAATCGAAGTTTGGGTTTTTGTGTTTTGAAAGAACTTAGAAATCATTTGGATTGAGCTCCTTGAAAGGAAGAATAATCAAGGATAAAGGATCCCCATACCTTAACCTTCATGAATCCCACGAATTTTGAGAAGAAAGCACTTGAAACCTTCAACCCTAGTTTGATTTTGAACCTTGACCTTCAATGGAGTTCTAGAAAGAACTTTTACGAGAGAATGGCTTTTTCTTTTGAGAAATATGAAGAATGAATTCTAAAATACCATTTAAAAAGTTTTAATACCTTTTTTTAAAAATACCTCAACCATGCATCTTGACCACACGAAATACCATCAACACTCAAGACGTCACAAATGAACACATGTTAGGCTCTAGTTATTCTAGTTTATTTTTAGGGTCGTTACATGGTTGGAAGCTCCTGAATCTATAATCCACAAGTCAGCTTTTGATTTAAAATGTATACATGAAGGTTTATCAAAATCTGCAGAAGAGGTGCAAACAACAATACCTACAAAGTTTACTACTCCACTTGTAAGATTGGGGTTGTTGGAACCATCACTGCCTTGGAAATGTTGAAGCATGTTCATCACATGCCCATATTGTTCCTTAGTGAGACTTAAAGCATGTTCTTCTTTGCTATCATCTTCACCATTTCCAGACATCACATCACCAGAAAGTCCATGTGCATTTGCTGCAATCCTGTTACCTTTGTTGGACCTGGAATTATTGTACCTCTGATTGTTCCTGTTGTGACCTACATTCTGAGTATTGGAGGACTGAGGATTATTCGGAGGATATCCATGCAACTTGTAGCACTTGCTAACAGTGTGTCCAAGTCGTTTACAATATTCACAGATCAGGTTTCCCTTGTTGGAGTTGCCATCTCCCGTGGAGTAATTTGCCTTAAAATTCCTTGGGTTAGAAGAACCTGCATTGAGAGAGACAAAGTCCATTAACACCTGGCCTCTAGGTTTAAACTCTATTTGTTTCTCTTCTTGTATTAGTATTGAAAAAACTTGTGCCATTGAAGGCAGGGGATTCATCATAAGAACACTGCCTCGGACGACAGTGTAGACTTCATTAAGGCCCATTAAAAACTGAATTAGGCGTCTATCATGTTCAGCTTTGTGTGTGATATCCTTAGCACCACAAACACAGGCACAAGTGCATTGAGCCTTGGCGATCAAATTGTTGAGTTCTTCCCACAACCTCTTCATCTTGGTATAGTAGGAAGTGATGTCCAACACACCTTGATTCAGGTCATTGATCTCATTTCGGAGCTGATACAGTTTCGCACCATTAGCCTGGTCATAACGATCCTCCAATTCTTTCCACAATTCAACTGAATCGTTAACGTACTCAACACTGTCTGTGATCTCCTTGGCAAGTGAATTCAAAATCCAAGACATCACTATATCATCGCATCTCTGCCAAAGACGCAATTGGGGAGAATTCGTAGCAGGCGTTTTACAATCTCCAGTAACAAATCCTAATTTGTTCTTCACAGAAAGTGATCGAAAGATGCCTTTTCTCCAGGATCGATAGCCCATTCCATCAAAGGGAACAAGAACAATCAACGATCCAGGGTTATCAGAGGGATGCACGTAAAAATGATCACTCGTATCAACGGAAGTAGACGAAACAGTAGCAATTGCAGGTAATGCAGTAGTAGTAGTATTAGGCATTGTGAGTTCAGTGAGTTCAGTAGACGAAGATATAAAAGAGAACCTAACAAGCTAACAATAGATAATTGCTAGAAAGCTGAGAAACAGAGAGAGCTAGAAATACCGACTATCGACTCTGATACCATGTCAAATTCAGCGATTCATTACTGGTTCTCAAGCTTTGGAATACTAGCATCAATGGAGGAACTCACATGTGAGGGAGAAGTCAATACAGAAAAGAGAAGAGAGGAAAAGAAATTGTATTATTGTATAAGACTTCGCAATGAAACTCATACATGTACAAGTGTATTTATAGCGTCACTAACAGAATAACAAATTGACAGTTATAACAAACTACAGCTAACTAATCAAGCTGGATTAATATGACAAATTGTGCTAACTACATACATATAAATACATTCTCAATACATATTTTGGTCTCAATGGTAATTTGGATTCACAATTTAAAAATGAAGGTGAAGAATGTTTACTTCCTATGTCTCAATTTATGTGATACATTTCGTTTTTCAAAAGTCAAACACTTCATGTTTGATCGAAAGTTTGCACATGAAATCTTCAATTTTCTAGAAATGAAATTTATATATTTATAAATTACGTAAAAAGTAATATAAGTCACAATAATTGACAATCCAAAATATTTAAAAAGATATATTAAAATTTTACAGTTAAAAATAGATTTGTTTGAATCTCAAAATTTAAAATGTGTTACATAAATTGAAACCGCGAGAGTATCATTTTGGGCAATTATTTCGTCCGTATTATGTGAATCTAACATGTGGGAAGGTACAAAAGTGTGTGTCATTTTATGGTAAGTATATGTGACTGAAATTTCGCCAACGACTTCAGAATTTAGAACCTGTGTATTGTCAATTCATTCACATGGCATATACATCAACAATTAAAATGTGTCATGATTGCTGTTCACCCATTTATCTCTTTGAATTCGACAGGGAAAGCACAAATCAATCAGAGTGCTAAAATTCACTAGCCTGGGTTGCACCTGCACTACTCTATCTAATACATGCTATATATTCGATGCTTTAATAAGTTTTGTTATCAGGATTTAGCAATTGTGTATTGTCTGTGAAAATGAAGGTGTTAATTAAAAGGATATATCATATATGTTAGACCTAAAATTATATAAAAAAGATCGACGCAGGCTTAAAAAACCTTCAAATGCTTGGTATAGGTACAAATTTAGTTAAATATATGATATAATGGTAGAAAATGATCCATATAGGTGATAGCTACTAGTTGTTGATATATTTATTATATATATCTCAGTTTTTTTTTTTTTTTATTATGGTGATAATATAGTATGAGCTTAACAAAATGAGAATTCATATAATCGATTCTAATTTATTTGAGATTGAAGTGCATCCAATTGCTTTTTATTTCTATTATTGTATATGTATATAACATTAAATCCTTTGAATAACTGATGATGATCATCTTTATTCGCATCACAAATCGCATATTTTGTGTTATACGCAATTTGATATATATAAATTATTGGTTGGGTTATGGCATGACATGGGTAATCTTTCAAACGGACTGGAGCCCCCAATGTACGAACGTGTTGAATAAATAAATTAGATTACTTCCCTTACCATATTCATTTATGTATATCAAGTTGAAAAAATAAACTCATATAAAATGGGACGGAGGAATTTATCATTTATTGTTACACAAATATTTATCACTTATTTTAGATCATAAGTTTTAAAAGTTTTTTTTCATTTTTAAATTTTGTGTCAAGTTAAAATAACTCATATAAAATAGAATTGAGGAGTAATTAATTTAAATATTATATTTATTAAAATAATATAATATAATAAATGTATTCGGATGTGATAGGTAATAATTATCCAAAAGGAAGTTGTATAAAAGAAAAGGAAATATTTATGTTGTTTCATGTGGAGACTCGAGACGTCAAAGCCAAGACAAGTGGCTTTTGGATCAGATTTTCCATATCAATTCATATATTTTTAATTTTAATGGATTTTATTTGAATTCGTATCACACGAAAGAAAAATGAAAACAATATTTGGAGTTTTATTCAACTGCATTGAAATTCTAGAAGAGGCCATGCCTAATGCAGGTAATAAAAAATAGAAAACTAATGTAAATAGTCTTACACTACAATCTACCGTTTAAACTAAAAATGTCGACATATGTTTAATTTATATATATTTATATATAATGTCAGCGAATCTCCAAGGACACTGGGGCATGTAATTATTTAGAACTAGTGTATAGATATGATTTTTAATTATTTTAGATTGTGATATCTTATTCGAGCATGTTAAATCATATTATTTTATAAAAAATCAACTATTTTATTGTTCTTCAATGAAAGACTCATCTCCGTCCCTCCTCCGCACCACATTATCAATCTATTCTGAGATAATAAATAATGTAATTATCAAATAACTTTTATGTTTCATATTTTTTAATTATATTGTTACAACAACAAATCAAGTATAACCCCACAAAGTAGGGTCTGGACAGGCTAGAATATATGCAGATTTTATTATTATCTTAAAATTAGAGAGGTTGTTTTCGATAAACCCTCAATTCAAAAAAAAAAAAGAACAAACCCTCCAAAATAAGATACAGGAAAAATAACGTAAATGAAGACAATCGTGATAAAAACTATTGACAACAAGACAAATCCTACTAAACAATAGTCTTCTTTATTGTATTATTATATTATTCATTATCTAAAATGTCAAACACTACTAGTCCTACGTCTTTTTCAATTTTTTAAATAAAAATATGATGCTGATTGCTGGGGCATGAAACATGCGAAACATTAGTAAACCTTTTTCTACTTAATTTTAAGATACTTAATTTTAAGATACAATTATTTCCAAAAAAAAAATATCCAGTCTCCCCAAACCCAGTGTTAACTTGTATATAATTATTTGTTACAAATTATAATTTGCACGACATTGTATTTGTAGACTCTACAAAATGTGAAGGGAGACTAGGTTACATGAAAGTTTAATGAAATATGATAGACAATAAACTCAAAAAAATGACGATCAAAATGCATTGCTTGGGTTTCTGAAGTATAATTATTTTTCTATACGTTTTATACACAAAGTTATCGGCAGCAAAATTAAATTAGTGAGTAAATAAAATCAGAATCACCAGCAAAATATAAGAAGTTCCTTCTATCAGCCAAGTGTTAATTAATCTCACTATTCAAGTTGTTCAGCTTATAAAATCTCATAAACATCAGAAAGATTTTTTTGTGTCATACCTGGTTTAAATGTTCGCCAATGGAGAACTTCACCAGGCACTCAAGACCAAAGATAAATCATCTCAATTCCTTACTCCAATTCAACATCAGAATGTGCTAGTGTTTTCAGCACATAATAATTTACAGACCTCACTTGTGATATTATGTTGTTGTTTGACAAATCTGTTGTTTTCAATTTCAAAACACGATAGACAATGGGCCCACTTCTTTACCCTTCTCTACTTAAATACAAGAAATGGTTCACGTTTGATAGGTGAACCAAAGCCTAGGTACCAAACAACTATCCTTGCACTTTGAAGTGAACATCTAACAACTTTTTTCATCAATTAAACCTGCTGCTTTTTACACAGGAACATTCTAAAAAAAAATGATAAATTAGCAATGCATCACACTAATATATGATGTGATATATGTACAGCGAGGCAATCGATCAATCTAACACTTTCAAGCAAGGATAAACTATCATGCTTCCATTAGAAAATTGCGGAAAAAAAAGAAGGTAAAATACAGTAAGGAAATCAGGATATTACATTGGTAGAAAGCCTCTCCAGGATCACAAATGGGTTACAAGTCCTGAGTAACAAATTATAAAAAAACTAACATTAAAAAAGTGTGGTAATATAATAAGTAATGAAACCAATTACACCCCGAGACCTAGTTCCAGAGAGATGAGACTTTCTGTATAAACAATACCATTATAAACAATACCAATATCCTTGTCAATGGTAATTGCATCAATGTCAATGTCATTACAATCTAGAGGCCATATTTGATTGTTTAATCCAAATGATCCAAAAGATATGAGCCTATATACAAATCTTGATATTGTTTTCGAATCTAATTTAAAACAGAGCAACACTTGATCATCTGAAAACATATATGTTGGTATGACTCTATAAATTTTGTTGCTTGGTATAGTGAACAATTTCATCCAAGAACTAGGGCCGTCTTTCATCATCCATAAATTAAAAGAATTGCCATCTTTATAATAAAAACTAAGCATTCCGCCCAACACTGATACACCCACATCAACTTCAATTTTATGTTTGGACCACTTAGATATATTGAGGAAACACACAGTTTCTGGCAATGATATCTCTTTGTACACCTCAGATGAAATATTAAATGAAACCACGTACAACTTCTTTGATGAGATACCAAGCCAATGAAATGCTCCATATACAAATGGCAAAAATTCCCCACCAGAATACATAGAACAATCTGTCATACCTGATGAGGAGGTTTCGTCAATAATTCTCCATGAACCTTTTTTCAGTGCGAAAATTTCGTTTTCGTTTTGGCCATGAAAAGGCAGGACCAGCCTAAAGACTTTATAGTCATCACTAATAGAGTCATAAGCCAATCCGTAAGTAGATCGGAGATCATTATCTTTACCAGCTTCATAATCACTACTATCTTCATAATCACTACTAGAGTAATATTTGGAATCACTACTAGAGGAATCACTACTAGAGTAATATTTGGAATGTGGAAGTAGTATAGATCCTCTGGTGGAAGGATTCCATATCAATAATACTGAAGGTTGTTGAACGTAACGTTCATTCCAGATTCCGATGAGAAACAAGCCATCACAGCTACAATAGATGAGTGCACCATATGACGGATTAGAATTTGGAGGGCAATCAACTATGCGGGTATCCTTAACAAGTTGAACCAAGGATAAAGAAGTCGAATAGAAGTAAAGACGATTATCATATGCATCCTTAGGATGGCAGTGGAGAGAAAGCAATTTTTGGGAACTCGCTTGATTTTTAGCATGATTGAGATGTTTCTTCATATAATAAGGTTGAGAGATTAATGCATTCCAAAATTTTGAGACACAATTGAAACGAACAACTGACTTCACAGGTAGCCGGCTCAGAATGCCCATAAGTATTTCCTCCATGAAAAATATGCGGAAAAACGAAGAGCAAATTAAGACGGAAGAAGAAAGCTTATAATTAATGGAAAAGGAAAAAAACATACATCAAGTGATTTTATTTATAACTACTCTATTAGCATCTCCTAGTTGAAACGAAATTTGTTTCATAATAGGATTGGACTATTTTTATTTTTTTTGTTGGTTTTGTCATTTGTAAAAGGATTCCTTTAATTATAATAGGAATGCTCACGTTTAATTAACCTCAATAATTTCTGAATAATTCGTTATTATTTCAATCATCCCATCTATCTCTCTCTCTCACTCTCTCTCACTCTCTCTCTCTCTCTCTCTCTCTCTCTATATATATATATATATATATATAATTTATTTTTTAACTTA
>JAJOOH010007777.1:0-15098 GCA_029582605.1 Solanum gracilifrons
TTAATTAATAGTATAAAGCAAAATATATATATATATATATATATATATATGTGTGTGTGTGGATTGAGTAGTCAAAATAGGCACATGAAAAAGTACTCTCTACTCAGAGCAATTATTATCCTCCTCACATAAAACAGTTTGTCCTACTATTCTCCTTTTCACTTTATTTTCTTTTTTAAAAAAATTATTTTTTTGGAAGAAGATACTACAATTAATTTTCGATTATATTCGATCACGCTATTTTATAAATAAATTTTTAAATAAACAATATTAATTATTAATTTATAAAAATAACGTAATAAAATAAATTATATTAATTATTATTTTCTTAATAAATATGTCTAATTCAAATATGACAAATAAAAATAAATAGAACGAAGAATTGGATAAGATTGTCTTTATCTAGCCACCGGATTGTGTTAATCTTTTTCAATAGTTTAACTTTGACCCGGTCCAAAACTCATGTAATATTGTAGTAAAATAATTACTCATTTTATTGTATAGATTTATGTAGACAAAGAATGAGTTTATCACTGTATCAGATTGCTACAACTAATTTTACAGTGTATAGTTGAAAATATATGAAGTAGGCATTTGGTCATACAACTACATTTCGTAGTTTATTAAGTAGTTTGTTACTGACTTCTCCGAAAAAGTTTGATTTCTAATTTAAATGATAAAATTGAGAATATGATGATATGGTTAATAATGAAGATGACGAACAATCGACTCAGAGTAACAATATTATTTCGTCTTCTCGGTCATCTGATCTATAAATGAAAGCTTGTCAGGAAGAGATTGTTCGTTGAATGTGTAAAGATTATATAAAGGAATAGCTTGTTACTACCTCCTCCGGAGGTTGTTATAATTATAACCGAACCAATAACAAGTTTGAATATGCATTAATGAATTGCTCTTGCACATATTGTTATTTTGTTGTTGTTGATTGTTTTCAATTATGTTATAACGTTATTTGTAACGAAACATATTCAACATAAATAGATAATACAAACTTATGGTATTTTTAATAATTTTAAAAACTTATGTGTATAAATTATATATTTTGAAATAACCAAATATTTTTGGGAAAACTTGATGCCAAACACAGGGTGATAACTTGGGAAAAACTTGGCCCAAATATTATTTGACAAATTGATGAGTCTGAGATTTCGACTCATTTAGGGCTTTGTTTTGATAATTTTAGTGTCCTCAAATGTCTAATTTATGCTATAAACTGATGTTAAAGCCTTGATTTTCAGGTATGTGAGGTAAGGAGCAAGGCAAGGACACTAACAAGCAAAAAGGAGCAAAACTAGCTGAAGAGGTAGAAAAAAGTGATCATGGTGATTGCCAAGACCACTCGGCGAACCGCCGAGTGTCTCTTTAGCTCACCTAAAGTTTCAGTGTGCCAACTCTAGGGAAGAAACCAAGTTGGTGATAGAAATGGGCATTCGGCGAATCGCCGATCAGTTCCACGACAACACACTAGATCGCCCAAAGTGACAAAACCTGGGATGCTGAAGACCAATGCAAAATGGCGATGGAAGGGAGCAAAGGAAGGATCGCCGAACCACTCGGCAAGCCCGAATTAATCCGCCAACGAGACTTTCGGCTAAATTTTGGGAAATTATAAATTAATTTTTAAATGGAATTTTGAGGAGTTCTCACCAAGTTATCTCCTAGTTCTCTTACAGATACTACAGTTCTCATTCTAGTGCTAGAGTTTTAACTAAGATTTGAAATTTTTATTGTAGATTTTTGAGGGTTTTGACTTGGGTTTTTTAACTTAATTATTTTAGAACATTGTAAAGGCTTGGAGACTCTTACCCAACTGATGGCTAATCGAGTTGGTAATTGTTTTTACCTTTTTATGATGTTTGGCTAAAATTTCAATTCTTGGGGGTGTGATCATGTGATTATGAGTTGAATTAGATTATGGATCTTGATTATTACTGATTTAAATGCTTAATATAAGTGGGTTTAATTGATAGTTGTGTTTTACTCTAAGAATTGTAGTTGCTAATGCAATTCGAACTTAGAGTTCTGGGCTTGCTTGAAAAAGGGGTTTTAGAATAAAAGCTTTCAATTGATGATTGTAGTTATTGGGTTGATATGGGTTTAGCTCGAAAGAGTAAATCCTAACCCCAACTCTACATATCTAGCTCGAGAGAGTAGATGAATTAAGGTGTGGGCTGCTCTTGTTTGCTAAGATTGTTGATGTTCGAAAGAAATCACTTGAATCCAGATAGTTGTTCGAGAGAAAGCTATTTCACTTATAGCCTAGCCTACCCACGATTGTTTAGCTATTATTTAGTAGTTTCAATTACCCATATAGTGAAATTTGCCTATAATCGATCATATCCCGAGAATTCCTCTCTATATTGTTATTTCATTATTGTTTTATTGCATTGTAGCTGATAATTGCAAACCAAAATCCCCCATCTGACAATCGTTGTCACCTCTTTAGACTTGTTTACATGTCTTTTTTGATAATTTCTATTCCTATAACTATTTAGATCACATTTGTACTTCATAACTGAATTTAAACACGTACCGCTCCATGTGGATTCGACCCCAACTCTTTGTTGGGTTTTATACTGCTTGACGATCGTTTGCACCTAGAATTGGATGAGGTGTGCTTGAAACGTTAATCACAAATATACTTGAAAACTTGGAGCCAAACGCTAGCTTCATCTCATAATTTCAAATCATGATTTTATATCGCATGACCAAACGGACTAATAGTTTCAGACTTGCATAATTACTTAAATATTAATGGAGGCTTTCACAAATTACAAATATCTTCAAAAGGGAAAAACAAGATAAATGAATTGAAAAGGCAAATAGAAATTCATTTCCGTTTCAAAAATTCATTGGCCCTTTTTCATTTATCAAGTTCATATTTGACCAAATTTTTGAAACTAAATTGAAAATTTTCACCTCATGTTCTTAGTTCATAAGAATTTTGGACGTTCCAAACTTATAAAATTTAATTGAATTGTGTATTCAATAAATAAATTATGATCAACAGATTCTTTCCTAATTATTTAAAATAATATATATAAATATCGACTTTAATTTATCACTCCATTAGAGCATTAAATAATGTAATTTTATTAAAGTAAAAGTAATGGTGAAAATAATATTCAATTCTATCTTAATTATTTAAGATGATATATTTTTTTAATTAACTATTTTAATAATCATGATAAATAAAACAAACTGAATTAAGAAAATATAAGACAAGAAATTAATTTGAAAACAACTTACATGTAAATATAAAAATTACATTATTATGAAGATACATGCAACCTAAAAATCATAATCTTGTTATATTGATACCACTATTAGACAATAAAATTATTGAGCATTGGATTTCGATAGAAATTTCCCAAATATTATTGGGTTATGTGTTCAACCATCAAACAACTCGCTTCCTTTCATATTATTTGTCTACTTTTTTTTATACTTTTTTTCAAAAATTACAAATAAAAACTATATGTTTTACTAATTTATTATTTAACTTTTTTCAATACTATATATATATATATATATATCAAGATTAACAATAGAATATTTTTTTGAAACTTTATACCCACATTTATATATTTTTTTAAAAAAATTAAGGGTAAATAGAGAAAATTTAATTAATTGTATCTTAATTTTGAAAACTAATAAATAATTTAAGACAATTTCTTTAGTAGCGTGGCTCAGTATTTTTAAAGACATTTTTAGGGTGAATCTTGTGACGGAGCATATAAAAAATGCTCCAGGACGCAAATAAAAAGGCCTAAATCCATAGGGTATACGGCCTAGAATATAAATCATAAGTTGTGGGCATAAAAGTGTTCATGAGTTAATTTTATCCAATTTTTATTAATTTTACATTTTTTATCCTTCTCTAGAGTAGTTATTAATCTTAACTTGTCTTATCTTTTAAAAGACAAGGGTAGTCGCCACTTGTCTTATCATAGGATAGCTCCTTAGACCATGCGTGAGAAAACATTTCACCGTTCATGATCTTTTCATAGTAGCTTTTAAGGCCCATAGTCATTCTCTTCATACTAGAGATGCCCCTAATACTAATAGAAATAGTTTTGAAATCGTGGTCTCTAATCATTGATGGCATATCCGGATCCATACTAATCAAAACCTAATTATTTAGGAAAATACCCCGAAAAGCATTGAGGGCGAATCTACATGTCATTCATGTTGTGTGGCCAAGTTTCATAGAACATATAGACACTCTCATCTATAAGCTTACTTGAGTCCTAAACATACTTTCATGAAAATGCGTTCTTTTCAATAATTCATAAGCTTCATCATATTTTCAAAGTCAATGCATCCTCAACTTCATTAAATCAATCTCATAAAAAGGACATGCATATTTGCATAAATTCATCTTTCATGGTTTATGATAAAAAATAAAAAAAAAACTCAATTGGGGATTTCTAACTTCGTAAATTGGAGAATTTGGGAACTCCATGGAGGAAAGGGCTCCATGGATGAAAACTATCATACCTCAATGCCAAGAACCAACATTCAAAGGAACTAGGACATGGAAGAAAAACCAACTCAATTGGGGATTTCTAACTTCGTAAATTGGAGAATTTGGGAACTCCATGGAGGAAAGGGCTCCATGGATGAAAACTATCATACCTCAATGCCAAGAGTTTGCCTTCAATGGTGAAGTTGGACGCTTGATGTGAAACCCTAGGTTGACTCCTTCTTCTTCAAGCTTTCAAGAGAGAGAAATATTTGAGAGGAAGACTTGTTCTTCTTTTAAGAATTTGAGAGAATGAATTGAGTTTGGGTAATTTGGGGGTTTAAAATCATTATATAAGGTTTTAAGTGAAGGGTAAAACGACATAGTATTAGGCTAGAATAATTAGGAAAAGACTCAAAAGCCCTTAGGAAAATAATTGTCGACCCTACCAGCGGCCAGAACTACGGTCCGTAAGTCCAACCACGGACCGTACTGGTCAACCGTTGGTAGATTCAAAAACCACTAAATGTAGACCCCCAAACGACGGACCAGACCTACGGCTCGTGGGTTTATCGATGGACCGTAGACCACGGCCGTAGGTCCCAACTTTTACCCCAAATTTCTTCTAAGTCTGTGACTCACCTACGAATCCTACCTACAACTCATACATTGAACGACAGACCGTCCTGATGAACCATCGAAAAAAGTACTAAAACTTGACATTTTGGGAACCTTGGCTAGCCAACCATAGAGCTGGCCTACGGTTTGATATCAATCCACTCATTTATCGTTTAAAATAAAATCACCAGTCCTTATACTACCATTTTTTTTTAACAAAAAAGACAAGAGCACCCCACGGGGAAGCACTAGGACGGATGGACCCTTTATAAAAAAGCTCCTGAATTTGAGCATTAAGCTCTCTCAACTATGCCGAAGCCATGCGATAAAGAGGGATGGAAATGGGGCGAGTGACCGGTTCCAAGTCAATGCAGAAATCTACATCTCTATCCGGAGGCATACCAGGAAAATCAGTAGGAAACACTTCCTTAAACTCAGACACTACAAGAATAAACTCAATAGAGGGAGACTTAACCTCAACATCCCGAATATAAGCCAAACACGCCAAACATCCCTGCCCCACTAGTTTCCTAGCCCGAATAGAGGATATGATCTTAGCTGGCTTAGGCTTGTACACCCCTTCCCACTCTAATTTTTCTTTATAAGGGATCTCTAGAGTCATAGACTTATCATTACAATTTAACGCAACATAATAAGGGGACAACCAAGTCATACTTAAGATTATATCAAAATCAGTCATATCTAAACTAATCAAATCAGCCCAAGTCTGAAAATCCATAAACGAGATAAGGCAAGCACGACACACATGGGTGACTATAACTAACTCTCCAACTGGGGTAGAAACACGGATGGGGGCATCAAGTACATCACAAACCATATAAAATACCAAGACAAACTGAACTGACACATATGAATAAGTAGAACCCGAATCAAACAACATAGTAGCCATTCGGTCATAGACAAGATTAGCACATGTGACCACTACATCAGACACCTCAGCCTTGGTCTTGCCTGGAAAGACATAAAGCTGAACCCTGTCATCTTGACGGGCAACCTAGTTTCCTGGTGTTACTGTTCACCTACCTGCATTACCATTTCTCCAGCTTTCACGGCCTCGCTGATTTCCTCCTCATATGCCAGGTCCTTCACAATTTTAACATATCTAATAACTTAACTAAGCAAGCATCATTGCTATTGTAGCAGTCGTATCATGACCCTCTTTGATATACACTCAATCTAGGAAATCGCAGTGGATATTCTAACTTCAATCGTCGCAACATAATTTCATCATTTACTAAGGAACCCATACATGTTATGACAAAACTACTAAATGCATTTTCCAAAGTAATGGTGTTCATTATCCATCCGTCCCTTACAAAACTTATTGAATGTTGTCATCTTGTCAAAGTCTTCTGACTTCACCCCATTTTACCTCCGTCACCAAATAAACCACTTCCAGAAAAGATTCTTACTAAACAGCCATATATAAGCTTAAATTGCAAATCTGACCTTAATCCTTTCACAACACGATGAATTTGCTCTTCTATACTAAAGCAAAATGGAGTACCATATTTGGATAAAACACAAACCTTTGCCCTAAAGGCGGCAACAAATACATTATGTTGCTTTATATTCATGAACTCATCTCTCCTCATATCCCTCAAAGTTCAGGGTATATACTTTTCCATATAATAAGTTATAAAATGTTTCCCAAGTCATGAGTAGTGCATTTACTAGTCGGCACTCAACATGAGACCACCACCACAATTTGGTATCTCCCTTGAATTTGTATGTCACAAACTCAACACTAAATCACTCTACCTTATCCATCTTATAAGGCAACTCAGGACAATCAACAAGAAATCATAAGAATCTTCAGATTCAGTACCCCTGAAGAATAAAGGTTTCAACCTTAAGAACATAATAAAAACCTCATGTTTGTCTCCAAGCATTACATGCACAGTGAGTCAGGGAAACATACCTAATTCCAAGGACACATTTTCTATTGCTGGTGTTGTTGTCTCCACTTCTACAACTCAATCACTAACCAGATGTGAAATAGAGTGAAGAAATTCAGATACCAATTTGTATCATCAGATACCAATTGGAAATAAGTCATAGCACGAAAGGAGACAAGAAAAGATAGAGCGATTTCATAAAGTCCTATAGCCTCTCGAAGAAAAGTACAGACGTCTATGTACCGTTCTGCAAGACTTTACTAGATTTGTTTTGGTACAATGAGATCAATGAATCTAGAGCTCTAATACCAACTTTGTCACGACCCAGACCGTCGTGATTGACACTCATACTAACCCTCCGGTGGGAGAACCATTACTACAACCCGACTAAACAACTTAACGAAAAACTAGGCATTTAAAGATACGGAAGCAGGTTTAAATGTCTACATGAATATGGAGTTCCCATAAACTTCAAAGGTTCAACTAAAGCAACGAACATAACTAATGTGAAAGTTCAACTAACATCTAACAACTAATGTAGAAATAACCCCTGGAACCTGAAAGTCATTGTACCCAAACATCTAAAGTGCAACAAGTCTAAGAAAAAGGGGTACAACCCCAACTAACATAAGAAATTTTTAAACAATGTTTACATTCGAACAGAATGGGCAAAACAAAATGAAGGATTTCATGGCAGCCTGAAAGAACTGGCTCACTCTTGAAATCCGATCTCGATCACTGATCTCCTAGCTGAGGTCTATCAATAGCCGTCTGAAGATGCCTTGTGCTCAACAAAGAACGAGCAAGTGCAGTATCAGTACACAACCACAGTGTACTGGTAGGATCATGCGGCTATTCTAGTAAACACAACATATATAAATACTCACCACAAAGTACACATGACATGCACAGAAAGTAAACACAGTGGTCATCATTTTCGAGCAACAAACAGTCTTTCAATATCAATCACCATTAGAGATGAACGTAATCATCACAAGTAGATACACAACACAATGTAATGATCCTCTCACGGAACCCAATTCAATAGTCCTCTCACAAAACTCATACCCAAACTGTCAGTATGCCGGATCGTGACACCCGATCCAAGTTAGTGTGTCGGAACGTGACACCCGTTCTAGTATGTATGTCGGTATGTGACATTTAATCCAATATATGTGTCGGAACGTGTCACCCGATCTCAGTTAGTGTGTTGGAACGTGGCACCCGATCTAATCATCATACCACAATCACAAACACAATGTACATTCTCATAATCATACAATCAAGTGATGATTCATGGCATACAATTGTTCATTCATACTCATTTACATTAGGTTTGATCAATAGTGCTACATGCACATACATACATGCATTATAATGAAGCAATTACCTACATACATCACACAAACATGAAATCAAACCATCACCTACCTCGAAACCAAGCTTGAATCCCCTAAGGCACTTGAATCTTTCCCTTCCAGATTCTTTAAGCTTATTCGTGTTCTAAAAATAACAAATTAATGCAAGGATCAATAAACGAGGCCTAATTAGCCGGATTACAATCGAAATTATCAACCCTAGGCCAAACCCAAGATCCCAATACCCAACTTTGGGTTTTTTCCATCATTCATTTTCAGGTCAAAACCATCCCCATTCGATAATCACCCATAAATCTAGATTCGACGGATCGAAAAATGTCTTAAGAAAGTAAAATCCTTACCTTTAGCACCAAAAGTCGTGGAAAACTGTAAAGAAATCACCTGGGGTCGTCTCCTAGCTCTCAAGAATGAAACTTGCAGAAAATAACGTTTTTGGGGTTTATTTCCGACTTAAGTCGCGACTATCCCGCTATGGCAGCCCCCATCCCGCCACAGCGTCCCCGCCTGGCGGGAAAAATCCCACCCTAGCGACTTGCACAGAAACCGTGAGTCGAATTAAGAGTTTCAAACCCCCATTTCACAACACACTTTGATCCCATGACACTCACAAACTACACGTTCACGTTAAGATCAGTTTCGGGAGTTCTACTTGCCCGAATTCGATTATGTAAGGTCGTACAGGTTCCTTAACGTCTTAGTTATATACTCATATGATCAAATTCATAATTAGATCTCTCATTCATTACCATATCTCCCTAGACCTCACTGGCTTCGATTTTGTCCAAATCTAGACTAGGCTGGAAAATCCCAACTTACTACAAAAAGTTTTTTCGTCCCCAATTCTTTCCCCATTGGCTTTCCATAACTACGGGATCAGTTCATTACAATAGATACCAGTTTACCCATCACTCGTCCCCGAGTGACAAACTATGAGAAAAGGGCTAAAACAATAGTAGAGTAGTATCTAAATCGTTGAATAGTTGGGGATATTTGTCTCGCATGTCCTTCTTACCGATTCTCATTACCCCTTTTACGGGTGACACCTTTAGAAGAATTTGTTCACCAGCCTGAAAGGCTATGTCCCCCACCTTACAGTCTGCATACTTTATCTGTCGACTCTGGACTGCTGGAAGCTGAGCCTGGATATTTCTCACCTTATCTTGAGCATCTTTCACCAAATCGACCTCCTAAGGATTTCACATCTTAAACCTCAAACCAACTAATTGAATATCTACATATCCTCTCATACAATGCCTCAATGAAGTCATCTCAATACTTGAGTGATAAATATTATTGTATGTAAACTCAACTAAGAACAAAAGTGATTCCCAACAACTACCAAAGTTGATCGTACATACGTCTACAACATATTATCAAGGACCTTGACACAATCATCCGGACGAATCCTTTAGCACTTAAGAATGATAAAATTCTAAATCAATGCTCGCTATAATTAGAAGTGAACCTGAACCAACCAACGTAGACTCATAATACCCAACAATCATAGTTCTTATCAACATCTCCATCTCCCAACATAAATTTCCATGAGCTTAAGTTACAAAAAATTGGTCTTTAGACATCCGATACTCATTGAGGGGTATGTTCAAGCATACAAACCCCCTAACAACACTACAGAAATGCTAGCTTAGTAATTGTGGTTGCAGATTACACTTAAGAACAGTAGAATTGGACCTAATGATCCCCACATTCAATCACACATAATCGTTACATGACCTCTACGACAAGATGAATATTAAGATTGTCGGACAACCATAATTACTCATGATAGCTCTTCTATGAATTTTCATAAGCAAGGGGTACATGTAGAACCACTGAAATACTTTAACAACTCCAAGACAACACCAAATATGTCATCTGAAATAACCAAATTTTCCAAATCATCCCACTCAACCAAGAGACATCATAGGATCGGTACACCTGATCCACCACTAGGGATCCTCCCACAAAAGTTAAAACACACGTGAACATAGTTAGTGAATAATACTATCAATACTAACAATCATCATAAACACTCCAACCATTTACCTTATTATAAACCAATACTTTTAAATGAAACCTTTGTTAGGTAATTAACAATCAATAGTAATAAAACTTTACGACTCAACCCAGGTGTAAGTCCTTTCAAATGCTCAATACCTGATACAATTGATCATTTCTCAATTTGCCAACTCATACCTTGACAACATATATCACCATGAATATAGACTTACAATGAAAAATCTGAATTGTAAATTCAATCGTATAACACAATCCCCATATCTATCAACATTAACTTGTACCTTAAAGTCTTTTATGAATTCATGGCTCTTCGCTTATCATTGATTGCATCTCCATTTATTTTACAATATCTTTCTCTCAAAATTCAATTGTACTCATTACTAAACTCAAAAACAAAAACAAAGCGCTTATCATCACCCTCAAGCTAATGTTTGTACACTCATTTATCAAGTCTTTTTCAATAGTTTTTAACCCATCTGATGAACCTGTGACACTATTACCATAGTCACAACAAAACGAATGAAATCACGCGTCTCTGAACCTAATTATCTACCCCTCTGAAGATATCTCTTTAGCCTTTGCAATAAAATAAAATATTCTTGCTCTCGCCTCTCTCTAAAGGTTGTACTATATCCCACTATTTTTCTTCATTATGACTCTAGCTCTTTTAAATTATGTTCGAGTGGTGTCTCACCATCTCTTAAAACCATCCATACAACCACGTTACACACCAAATGTTAAGAACCCACAACCTTAGATACTCGCGAGTCGTAATTACTACATAAACTTCACTTAACCACAATCTTATTATATAGTTGCATCTTATCACAAACTCTTATTACCATTATGCTTGGTCAGCCCGAACTATCACTATGAAGCCATTCTTTTCATCAATACCATGCCTGAAACTCAGGTAAACTCATCAAATTCAAAAGACTAATGCAATTCTATACGCACTTTCTTACTAAAATCTTCAATTGCCTTCACCCAAGTATGTTCAATGAGACTTTGTTTATCCTCAGGTGGACTCATCAAAATTCAAAAAACTAGTCCAATTCTATACACACTTTCTTACTAAAATCTTCAATTGCCTTCACCCAAGTATGTTCAATGAGACTTTGTTTATCCATAAGTTTGTCATTCTAGTATCAATACACTCCTTTATGGCTTAAAATAAAATCATCAATCCTCATACTACCATCTTTCTTTTTAGCAAACAAGGTAGAATCACCCCACGACGAAGCACTAGGATGGAGAACCTTTTATCAAGAAGCTCCTGAATTTGAGCTTTAAGCTCTCTCAACACTGCCAGAGCCATGCGATAAGGAGGAGTTGAAATGAGGCGAGTCCTCGGTTCCAAGTCAATGCAGAAATCTATATCTCTATCCGGAGGCATACCAGACAAATCAGTAGCAAACACTTCCTTAAACTCAGACACTACAGGAATAGACTCAATAGAGGGAGACTTAACCTCAACATCTCGAATATGAGTCAAACATGCCAAACATCCCTACCCCACCAGTTTCCTAGCCCGAATGGAGGATATGATCTTAGATGGCTTAGGCTTGTACACCCCTTCCCACTCTAACTTTTCTCTACTGGGGATCTCTAGAGTCACAGACTTATCATTACAATTTAAAACAGCATAATAGAAGGACAACTAAGTCATGCTTAAGATTATATCAAAATCAGTCATATCTAAAATAACCAAATCAACCCAAGTATGAAAAGCTATAAACGAGATAGGGCAAACACAATACACATGAGTGACTATGACTGACTCTCCAACTGGGGTAGAAACATGGATGGGGGAATCAAGTACATCACAAACCATATAGAATCCCAAGGCAAACTGAACTTGACACATATGAATAAGTAGAACCTTAATCAAACAAGACAGTAGCCATCCGGTCACAGACAAGAATAGCATATGTGACCACTGCATCAAACACCTCAGCCTTGGTCTTGCCCGGAAAGGCATAAAACTGAGGACAGACAACCTTCTTGCCTGGCGACACTGCTACCCTACCTGCATTACCATTTCTCCGGCCTCTACTGCCTCACTGATTTCCTCCTCATATGTCTAGGTTCTACAAAATTTTAACACATCTAATAACTTAACCAAGTAAGCATCACTGCTATTGTAGCAGTCATATCATGACCCTCTTTGATATACACTCAATCTAGGAAATCGCAGTGGATATTCTAACTTCATTCATCGCAACATAATTTCATCATTTACTAAGCAACCCATACATGTTATGACAACACTACTAAATTCATTTTCCAGAGTAATGGTATTCATTATCCAGCCATCCCTTACAAAACTTCTTGAATATTGTCATCTTGGCAAAGTCTTCTGACTTCACCCCCTTCTACCTCCTTCACCAAATAAACCACTTCCTGAAAAGATTCTTGCTAAACAGCCATATATAAGCTTAAATTGCAAATCTGACCTTAATACATTCACAACACGACGAGTTTGCTCTTTTAGATAGAAGCTAAGTGGAGTGCCATATTTGGATAAAACACAAACCTTTGCCCTAAAGGTGGTAACAAACATATAATGTTGCGCTATTTTTAGAAACACATATCTCCTCTTATCCCTCAAAGTTCAGGGTATATACTTCTCCATACAATAAGTTATAAAATGTTTCCCAAGTCATGCGTAGTGCATTTCCTAGTCGGCACTAAACATGAGACCACCGCCACAATTTGGTGTCTCCCATGAATTGATGTCACAAACTCAACACTAAATCACTTTACCTTATCCATCTTATAAGGAAACTCAGGACAATCAACAAGAAATCACAAGAATCTTCAGATTCAGTACCCCTGAAGAATAAAGGTTTCAACCTTAAGAACATAATAAAAACCTCATGTGTCTCAAGTCATTACATGCCCACAGTGAGTCAGGGAAACATACCTAATTCTAAGGACACATTTTCTATTGTTGGTATTATTGTCTCCACTTCTATAACTCAATCACTAACCAGATGCGAAAGAGAAGGAATAAATTGATACACCAGTTTGTATCATCAGATACCAATTGAAATCAAGTCATAGCACGAAAGGAGACAAGAAAAGAAAGAAAGATTTCCTAAAGTCGTATAGCCTCTCAAAAAAAAGTACAGACATCTTTGTACCGTTCCGCAAGACTCTACTAGACTCGTTTTGGTACAATGAGATCAATGAACCAAGGGCTCTGATACCAACTTTGTCACGACCCAGACTGTCATGATTGACACCCACATAACCCTCATGTGGGAGAACCATTACTACAACCCGACTAAACAACTTAACCAAAAACTAGGCATTTAAAGATACAAAAGCAGGTTTAAATGTCTAAAGGAATATGGAGTTCCCATAAACTCCAAAGGTTGAACTAAAAAACGAACATAACTAATGTGAAAGTTCAACTAAAATCTAACAACTAATGCGGAAATACCCCTAGAACCTGAAAGTCATTGTACCAAAAACATCTAAAGTGCAACAAGTCTAAGAAGAAGGAGTATAACCCAAACTAATAAAAGAAATATCTAAACAATGTCTAAGTCCGAGTAGATTGGACTAAACAAAATGAAGGATTTCATGGCAGCCTAAAAGAACTGGCTCACCCTTGAAATACGGATTCGATCACTGATCTCCTAGCTGAGGTCTATTAATAGCCGTCTGAAGATGCCTTGTGCTCAACAAAGAACGAGCAAGTGCAGTATCAGTACACAACCACAGTGTACTGGTAGGATCATGCGGCTATTCTAGTAAACACAACATATATAAATACTCACCACAAAGTACACATGACATGCACAGAAAATAAACACATTGGTCATCATTTTAGAGCAACAAACAGTCTTTCAATATCAATCACCATTAGAGATGAACGTAATCATTACAAGTAGATACACAACACAATGCAATGATCCTCTCACGGAACCCAATTCAATAGTCCTCTCACGGAACCCATACCCAAACTGTCAGTATGCCGGATCGTGACACACACCCGATCCAAGTTAGTGTGTCGGAACGTGACACCCGTTCTAGTATGTATGTCGGTACGTGACATCTAATCCAATATATGTGTCGGAACGTGTCACCTGATCCCAGTTAGTGTGTTGGAACGTGACAACCGATCTAATCATCATACCACAATCACAAACACAATGTACATTCTTGTCACGACCCGAAAATAGATGTGATGACACTCGTCTTATCCCACCAAGACAAGTCAGCCTAAAACTCAATCACTACAATAAAATGCGGAAATTTTATAATCAACTCAAAAATACCCCCAAAATCTGGTTGTCACGTGTACAAGCCTCTAAAGTATTACAATTGATTCAAAAGAAAACACAAGTCTAAAATGACATTGTTTCTAGAATAGAACAAGATCATAAATAGGAGTAAGAAGGTCCGCTGAAATGACAAGCATCTACCTCACAAACCTCCACAAGAAGCCTTGGAAAAGAAGAGAATGACAAGTACCACAAAAGTCCAGGCTCGTAACCTACAAAAATTTGTAGAAGCAAGGAAGGGGTGAGTACCAAATCACACGGTACTCAGCAAGTAAACCTCTAAACACGAGCTAAGGGGATAGAATACGAGTACTCCTTACACCCCAACCAAACCTTCACAACTACAATTTGTATACAACCAGCCCAACCTAACAGTTCACAA